>VZTB01003613.1:2469-20975 GCA_013397245.1 Thryothorus ludovicianus
AGTCCTATCTATGAATTTCCTGCTTCTAGAGTGATTCAAGCATTGTTGTAACAGCTAACTCAACAACTAAAACGCAGCAGGCTGATAAAATGATTTTGAGTTTTGCAAACTTGTTTCTGCCCATGTTCCATCTCCAAGATGTCTTGAAGACGAACTGTTAGAGCCATCCCAAACTAAGCTGTCTACTCTTTCTCTCTTCAGACATTCTAAATTAGTCAAAGCTTATATTTTTTGATATCTACTTTTTAGCTCTCTATTTTGTGTATGTTTAATTGATTTTCTTCATTCTTTTATATTGAGAGTTTCTTCCACCTTCCTACTTGTTCTCTTTGCTTTTTGGTGTCTGTCTTGTCAGTAGAAAAGAAATTCGCTTTATCTGAGTTGCTGAATGGAAGCTCAGTCAAATTTTGAATGCTAAGTCTAACATAAGTGGTCCAACTGATTCTTAAGTGCTCTTTTGATTTCTCAGCCGGGCAGTAGAGTAAGAATACTGGCATCAGTTATTATTCTACAAGCCTTTAAAGGTGTTGTTCCTTTGTCCCAGAAAATTTTCCTTCCAGGAAGCTAAAAATTGAGACATGAATGAGCAGTGTCTGTTTCAAAGCAAGATTTATTTTTTAAGTATGGAATGCAGGTTTTGGTGGGAGAAAATATTAGGAAGGATGTGAGCATAAAAAGTACAGAGAACTCTTTAATATATTCAATATCAAGGGTTAGTTCCATTCATGAGAGCTCTCACATTTATAATTGAGGGATTTCTGAATGGTAACAAATACTGTAGTGATTAAATGAGATTTTTCTGCTGTTGTTGGAAAAAGTTAGAGAGGAGAGAGGTAAAAATAGGTTAGTCACACAGAAACTTAGTACAGCTAAACAAACATTTATCTAGTCTTGCTTTTAAAGAAGACTGTAGAGTATTTTGTATTTCTTTTGAGTCCTCTATTATTTTGTGACTTGTGCTGGCACAGCCGATTGCACAGACTTCTCCTGTGTCAGTTGGATCATCTGGTGTCTGTATGTTCCTGTTTTGCAGACATACACATTTTCACTTGTATGCAATGGCTGTTTCACTTTTTGGCTGACCATGGTTTGCTGTTTAGTTCTGTTACTTTCCTGCTGCAGCATGGGATACAATGCTCATGTAATAGTATGCAATTTCATCTTGTATTTTAATACAGTTGTAGTACCAGTGACTCATTCTCAATATCAGAAGACATTTACGTAAGCAGTCAGCAAGAGAAATTAAATTTTAGCCATGCTTGTTACTTTGTTTTGTGTTGGAGATATAATTTCCAAGTAAGCTGTACAGTAAATTCACAGTTTATGTTTATTCAAAGTGGAGCACTAAGAAGATTGTAGTTGAAAGAAAAACGGTAGAAAACTTGCAGTGGGAAATTGAAGGTTTACATAGTCCATTTCCGTGCTGGTCTGCTCTGAACCATGGTACATAAAGCTAATGGGCTTCCTAGCATTTTGGAGAAACTCTGGATTTTAGTTGTGCATATCAAAATAAGGTGACATTGGAATATTTCCAGTTGTATTTCCAGTATTCTCTATTAGCTAATTTAGCTTTTGTTTTAGGAAAGTATGCATAGATTTGTTTAAGCAATAGTCACACTCTGTGATACAGCTAGATTATATTATCTGTTGTAAATATGAACATGACATTAACTTGCCAAAAGATGATGCTGAATATTCTGCAATATTTTAGCATTTGTTTTGCTGATTCTATATGAAGACTCTAATTTTTTGTATGTACTAGAAATGGTAGATAAATTTTGAAAAGCATGCTTCAGTAATGAAATATTGACAAAACTAACAAAAAAATGAGCTAAATTCAGGTTATCTGGTTGCTGCTGCATTTAATGCACAGTTGTAGTGCCAAGCTGTAAATGGAGCAGTGTGAAGTCATCTTTGTGTACCACAGTCAGAACTTGGGTAGCAGAATCATGAAATCTAATGCAGAACAGGTATTTGCTTTTTCCAGCTGCCAGGTGTTGGCTTGACTGTAGCAGCAGTCTCAATGTGTAAGGAAGTGAGTCACATGTGAAATTTTAACTTCAAAATAGAACAGTATTTTTTTATTTTTAATCATCATACTTATGTGTAGTAAATGTCCTGCTTTATTTTTTTTTAACAGTTAAGGACCTCCCCCTTCCCAGATTTGTTGTGTCAAAGAATGAACAAGAGTCAAGACACACAGCCTTGTATTCTTCAGATGCTGATAATGCAGCTTCGTATTCAGGTGTGATTCCTCCTCCTCCACCTGGCAGGATACAAGTCAAAAAAGGCTCTGTGAGCCACGATGCAGTTCAGCAGCGTACATCAACTGATCAACAGGTAAATTAACTTAAAAGATTAAATGGGATTCTTAATCACTGCTTTGCTGTGTAGGTGTCAATTGGATAGGGCTTCTAAGCTAGGCTAATTTCAATATAATTTCTTAAAAAACTATATATATTTACACTGATATATATTATACATAAAGACCATATCTGCCTCTAAAATACTTGCATGTAGGAGACATTTTTTATGAAGTTTTAAAATCTGTGTTTAAAATACTGGCAGTAATGGACCAAGAATTGAGACAGAAAAGTAATTCAGTTTTCAGTTTTTATTTGGCAAATAATCTTTATGGTATTAATAGCTCATTTGTTAAGTAGTTCCCATCAGTTTCCTGGTCATTGGAACAGTGGTGCTGAGTGCTAGGAATGGCATGGATTTTTAGTCCTTCAGCATGCTCCGATATGTGCAAATCTGAAATATTGTATTCAGAAAAAAATCTTTAAATTTTCACAGTTGCTTTTCTCTGCCTCACATTTTATTGTATTAACTGTTAAGGAGAGACAGTGACAACCAGAAAAACAGACCAAAGTTTTCAAATAGCTTTTTCTTATGTTTTAATAATGAGGATATGGATTACTTTTTCTTCACTGGTTCTTTCATCTTCAATGACAAGATGTCTGAATTAATGAAAACTGTAAAGACTTAAAACTCTGTGCCTTCTCATACATAATTCCTTGGGTTTACAGTCTTGATGTTCTTTTTCTATGGGGAAATCCTTTCTGATTGTCTTTTCTACAAACCAGAGCTGAGTACAAATGCTAAATTTTGCTGGGTATATATGTATTGAATGACTTGTTTTCTTCCCTGTGGTATGCTTTTTTTCTGCTTATTTTGTAAAGAATTGAGGAACTTGGAAATGTCCTATAGTCACTGTGGGAATGAAGGAATCACTCATAAACATTTATTAGTCTCTATGGAAATAGCCCAGACTGATCCAATATAAAGAAAAAGTAATTTAGTATAGGAAATCCATAATCAGTGTTGGGCTGCCACTTCCTTTCTTTCAAAGGGAAGATGGGGAATATAATGAAAAAAGAGCTATCAGTAGGTCTCAAGTCAGCTTTTTGCTGTCTAGTTTTGGGTAGGTGTGTTTGAGAGAGCTACCAAGCGCTTCGCACATTGCAGATTTCCTAAGACTGATTGTGAGGCTTTAGTTGGGTTGAAACTGTGTTTTATATGCTTCTATCATGATGTTGAGTCTAGAACATCAGAGAAGTATTGTCTAATTTTGCACCCTGTTGTAAAACTGAACATTCTGTGGCTGATGCTGCTACATTTCTGACTGTACAATGAACCCATTCAAGCAGCCTTCTTGTCCCAGTCTAACAGTGATTCAGATACCAGGTTAGAAATAAACTGAGAAAAGGCCTTGAGGCCAGGTTTCTCACTTAACCATATAAACACTCTAATTGAGTTATTTGATAAAAGCTTTTATCCATGTTTTCATGGAAATTGCTGATTTAGTATGTCTTCACCTGGAAATATAATTCAGATTTATAAAATCTAAAAAGAGTTTCAGATTCTGAATTCTCATGCCACCTTTTCCACCAATGAATATTTGAAGAGATGAAGTCTGACAAGTAAATCACAATGTGTCATCTTGCTAGGGATCACTCTTTCTGGAGGAATATGTCAGTTGAGCTTAGATATTTCACTCATGGAGCTTATCTTGTTAGATACTCCATTAGCAAATTTGGGTTGTTGTTTTTTTTTTTCTTAAACGGTTTGTGGCTTTGAGAATGTGACCAGCACTTGAAAATACATTGATTTCTTAAAGTGCTATGGCTGAAATATTATTTATATGAAATTATAAGGTATCTTAATCTTCATCTATAAAAACTGGTTCATTTATAGGCAACTTTCCATGAAATCATCATGCATAGTATAATCTCATAATCATAAATAATTTATGTAGAAGAATTTTACTTAGTATATTGTCTACTAAAATGTCCTAGCTAAAACTATTTCTTTATCATCTAATATCTTTATATCATTATTTCAGCAGTTCCCTCAGTAAACTTTACTTGGAGGCAGGGAATCAGGAAATAGCAGTCAGGTTGTGTTTCCAAAGAGTAGCTATAAATGATTTTGTGGTAGCTTTTGTAGTTTAAAAATACAGCACTGGGCAGAAGTTTATATCTTTTTAATATTGTTAGAAGATGACTGAAGTCATGCCCAGCTGTCATGGAAGCTGCAGAACTAATTTTAGGAGTCTAGCTGAGTAATGAAAGATGCTGTCACTCACTGGATAACATGTTAGCTACATGTCCTAGTGGAGATAAAACACTGAGTGAAAATATGTTTTTTTCTTCTGACAGAATTTTTTATTCCTATAAAATAGAGGCTAAGTAGATTTGAGCACTTCTTCTGACAATGTGGCATCTATGCAAGCACTTTGGTGACACAGTATGCTTACCACAGCATATATACATATCTATACCTTGATAGTAGCAGCTGTTTTACTAAAAATGTTAGTGTACTGAAAACTTTCTTGGAAGAAGCAGCAGTGTTGAGATTGGGACGAATTTTGCATCTTCTCAAAGTAGCTCATGAGTGACCAAGTGTTTTCAGTATTGGACACATTTTGTGTTTTGCTGTTAAAGCCAAAAAACAAATACTATTTTCAGTTTTGTTAAGTATGATCTGATGTTGTTTAAGTACTGCTTTAGGATACTTCTACCTCTCTTCCAGGAAAGAGGCTATCTAGCTTCAATAGATACTGAGACTTTAACATCTGAAAGAAACATGTATCTGACAAATGCTTACAGGCTGAACTTTGCTATATGTGGTGAAAATAAAATGTAAAGCTGAAGGAGCTCCTCTGTCTATGGCTGCACTAAGCAGGTTACTGGCATTCCAGATCACACTGATTTAGTGCTATGTCAATGCAGCCCTAGGAGGAGAAGCTCAAATTTGGTACCTGTAGCAGACAGAATTTGATTATTTCAGTTCTTTCAACTGTATGAAAACTAGTGTGACTTTATTATAAGGTTTTGCCAGCAGTTAATTTCTGTGCACTTCTGTTTTGTAGATTGAACAGGTAATTTCAGATAAAATATATCTGGTATTAAATTGTTTACAAGCACAGAACTGGAAAAGATCTCACATGTCATTTGCATCTAAACTTTTATTACTATAAGAAGTTTTACTGGATGAGTTTTTAAAAAGATCAGGGTCCTCTCTTGAAACTTCAAAGCCTTTTATTCCACACTGGCTTTGTTAGGGACAACTGTTCCAGGGCCTTAATAGGAATATTCATGGGAATATCATGGGAATTCCCACTTAGCTCAGCCTGTTCATATAACAACTTTGTCATTAGTATTTGCTGCAGGGCACTGCCAGTATTTACTGGAAAACTGTTGCATTCTATTTTAGCTCTGTTTTCCTTGACAAAACAATCCATAGTCTCAGTTTCATTTCATAGTTACCAGTAATCCTTAATCCTTCTCTGCCTGTGATCCAGTTTGAATTTGTTTTTATTGAAAATATTTTGCTACATTTGTATTTCTTGTTCCAAGTGATATTTCACCAGTATTAATATTATTTTGTAGAGTTCTTTCCTGGTTTGCTTGAAAATCTCACCTCATAAACCTTGGCAGCTGTAAATAAACCAAATCTGTCATATTTGACATACTGTAGGTGTCTGATAGTTGACCTGTGCATCCAGTCTTCTCTTTTTGACCTTTGATATTAACATATACCAAAAAAAAAGTATTTTATGTTTTAAAATTTGATAGCTGACTGTTCCCTATGCCCTGAAAGGGATCCACCTGTCTCCTGCCTTACATTTGTTGTCACAATGTGTAAGCATGCTATGTAATGAGCATAATCAGTTACCTAAAGTATCAAATACAGTTATTGTCCAAATCAGTCATTCAAGAGCATTATTAGAAACTTATCTTCAATCTTGTAATTCCCATTCTAATACAATCCAGCTTTGCCCCTTCTGTAGCCAGTTCTTTTGCTCCTAAGGTCCTTGTATTAATCTCCACATTGTTGGAACTATCTTCTATGACACCCCACTGAGGTATGCTCAGCTTCAGGTTAAATGTAGTGCAGTTCCTTTGTTGAGGAAATCACAAAAATACCAGTATTATTTCTCATGCTGTGATTGATCCCTTTTTAATTTATCTCTGGCTTAATTATTATTTTTCTCAATTGACTGAACCACACATCCCACCTTGAAAAGTGTGTAGTGCTGCAGGTAGAGAAGTTCTCATTGAACCTTGGGCTGTTTTCTTCTTTGATATGAAGGCCAGTTGATTACAAAATCCTGGGTTCTGCAATGCAATTGCCATCTTTACATAAATCTTTTTTCATGATGGATCTGTTGGCTAACTCATAAGCAGGCTGGGTGGCATCAGGACCTGGATCCCAACACCTTTAAAATTACTCCTTAGATATCACATCTGGCTTCATTGCCTCTGGAATTCTCATTAGGAGATTTTCTTCTGAGCTGATGTGTGAGACCCAGGAAAAGGTTTATAATCCCATTTATCTCATATGTGCTTGTAATGCCCTTGTGAGGCTGAGATCCCTCTGGACAGTATTGTCCCTTCAGCACATTATTGTGTTGCCTTATGCCAGTTTGTTTGACTAAGACTCTTCTTTTACTCATATATTATATCACATCACCTTTTTTAATTAACATGCTTTTTTTAGTAACTTTTTGTCAGTTTAAAAATATCCAAGCTACAAGTACTTCAAGTCTGTTTTGTAATTCCACTCTGACAAAAATAATGCTTCTTTACAATGTTTTAATTTTGCTTTTTTTTTTTTCTTGAGATGCACTACTTAATTTTTGCCTGGTAGCTATAACCTTATTTTTTGATTAGTTATTGATAAAGATGTCCTCATTAGTTTGATTTAACATGAAAATGTTAACCATTTTTGTCAACATGCTTTTATTTAGATATTTTCTGTAGTCATTTGAAGAGATAAAATAAGTGGTTTAACATAGTAAAATACAGAATGTTGTAATTGCTTTGATTTTTATTGAGAGTTGTCTGGAGGGAAAATGAAAGGTAGTAGTTTAAATATAATTGCATTGAAAATACTAAAATAATTATAAAAATAAGATTTTAATAGTAGCTGATCTAATAAACTTCTACTACCGTGTGCAGATGCTGAGTAAAATTTTCAAAGTTCCCAAAGATATTAAGTGGGTATTTTCAAATGACTGAACTACCTGTAAGCTAAATAATGCAAACTGTTCTTACATGCTGCAATTTGGAAGAGCAGATAAATTAGGTTCTGTATCCTAATTGTCTTTTAAAAATCTAATTCTGGGTGTTTCAGGCTTTGCAAATTAATTTATTTTACTAATACATTGGACAGGTGAAAGCAAACTACCCTACTTGCTCAGTTGCAACAAACACATTCATAAACTCTCAGAACACTCATTTTCTGTGAGTGTGTGTTGCAGCTGAGTATCAGAGTTGGCTCTGATAGAACTGCTCTGCCTCTGTTTTCTAAAGTGTGAAGCTCAAGACAAAACTCAAGTGGAAACTGTACAACAAACCATGTTTTCTAGGTAAAATTGATAACTTTTTATCCAGTGTACAGGCAGATACATAGTTAATAACCTATATAAAAATGGATAAATGAACCTGTCTGTAATTGCAGTTTCAGTAAATCTCTACTCATTGTGTTTTCCCATGACTGCTTTTGAATGGGAGTCAGTGTTTCTATTGTCCTGCCTCCTCCTTAGTCTTTTGTGGCTTTCATCTTCCTTCTTTACACTTGCATCAAGCCATCAGTATTTTGGCCAGGTTATTTGTTGTATGCACACACATATTTTTGTGTGTATATATAAATATGTTTAAAAAAAACAACTAAGGGTTTTAGCTCTGTTAAGATTCTAGTAAGCCAGGTGAATGAATGCCATGAGTGGTATTTGTGAGTGACTAGGATTGTGCAAGGAAAAGATGGTGCTACAGTAATGCTGTCTAAATTGCATTTAAACTGGTTTGGGAATGTGTGCCATATAATGACAGTAAAACTAAAAATGTGGATTGTTCCCCTTCCAGAATTCTTTGACATCAGAGCTGGTAAACATGTTTTTGCTGTTTAATAATTTTGGAGTCTATAAGCTCCAAAGCAGTTGTGGGAAATCTGTAAATATTCAGAATTCTGATATAATAATGTTTTGCACACTAAGAACAAAGTTAATTATTTCCTATATTTGTCCTTCTGATGATCTGATTACTGTTACTACATGTTTACAGAATCACATGAGCGACATGTAAAGTAAAGATTTAGAAGAATTGAAGTTGGGGATCATATTTACAATTTCTTCCTGTGCCAGCTGCGTAAGACCATCTGTTAGGCAGAGGCTTACTCAAGAGTCACAGTTCTCCACCTAGGGCAGGGCTGCCTCATGATGTCTGTGTGTCAAGTTTTAGTGTTCACATGCAGTTACTAGAAAGAGTGAGTAGTTTTCTCTAGGTAGACTATCATACATTTGTCTTCCTCAAGTTTTCTTGTGTCTTTCTGGGCCATCTGATTTTTAAGAGCCCTGGATTAAATTAATAACATCTGTGTCCAAGCATAGCTTTCTCTACATTTACTCCATCATGTTTTGTCTAAAAAATTCAAACATCCTTCAAATCTTGTTTGATAAAAAATGGTTTGTATAAAAGCCAGTGGAAGAGGAGGCTTTTCATTAAGTGATGCAGTGTCATGGTTTTCCTCCTTTTGCACAATGCTAAGCACAGTAGCCATTCATCCTCAGTTCCATTTTCCAGCCTCCAAGTGCACTCCAGGAACTCCCCTCTTGCCCCCATGTTCCCATGAGGATAAGATCGTCCTGCCATTGAAACTAAATCTGTCAACTCAATGCAACAAGGAAAAATCTTCAGGCAAATTTCAGAAAGGCATGCAGCTGCAACAAAAAGAAGTATCTTGAGCTGGTGGAGGTACTGTGGAGGAGCAGTAACACAGACTGTGCACTCAGCTGATCCTTCAGTTAAAAGCTGAAGAGAATTAGTCTTGCTCCCAGCCATTTTGTAAAACTCTTTGCCAGTATGTGCGAATATAATTTAAATACTTGGAATGGAATGTTTGAATTCTTATGACCTAGAAAATTAGTTTTGGAAATCTGACTTGATGGTCAGAACTTCCAGAAAATACCTCATCA
Source organism: Thryothorus ludovicianus (assembly GCA_013397245.1). Lineage (NCBI taxonomy): Eukaryota > Metazoa > Chordata > Aves > Passeriformes > Certhiidae > Thryothorus > Thryothorus ludovicianus. Next base: position 11,954 of record VZTB01003613.1, read on the forward strand.
GCAGAATCAACCAAGGTGGCTTCACTGCACAAGGAACAGGAAAATCAGAGGGCCAAAAAAAGGCAAAAGTTTACATCAACACATTGTAAATTAACAGTCATTGTGGCTCTAAAGCTTTTTTGTTAGGATGCATATACTTTTAGAATATATCTTGCTTGGAGAAAAGCTTGTTAATGGCACTTTCTTACTTTTAAAAAAGCTTTTAGACTTTATTAGGCGTAATATTGTTTAAAAAGCTTAATGGTCTTTGAATATATTAGGCTAAGTAAATCAGTCTGGGTAATTTTGGGGAAGCCTACATTCAGTCTGTCTGTTGATACTTTGTAGTATGTTAACACCCGTTTACATAGGGTACCAAACTTTGTGTGTACTGCTGAAACAGATTTTGAGGTTCTTGGCTTTGTTAATTTTCAGGATATTTGGAGTTCAAGATTTGCTTTCTTTTACTTGTTGTCACTAATATAGTTCAGTTGAAATTGGGAGAACTGGCAAACAAGAATTTCAGAAGAAAAATATATAGGGAAGAAATTGCTTTCTACTACATGAGTACTTTGTACACTATAAATTATTTTTCCTTTGTATTTTATTTGAAATTAAATAAAAGCAGTAATCTGAATGTCTTATGAGAACTGATTCCATGTGGAAAGTGCACGTGATTCTCTCTTTTGCCACCTGTTCAGGAAGAATATAGTACAATATGGGATTAAAGAGAAGTATGAGCATCATGACAACATTACCTTGTACAGCAGAGAAGAATATCCTAGCAGGCGTCATTATGTTAAAAAAATTGTATCTTTGTTTTTGCATGTTAAAAATCCAAATGTCCTGTTTGGTGGTTTTTTCCCCCCACCAATCCTTAATTCTGGTTTGTTTTAAATGAAAGTAAATAACTGTGAATCATCTGATTAATGTTTGGTATGGTAATACATTGCACAGTCAGTATTTCTTTTGAGATCTGGTTTCAAATGTAACTTTTATCACGAGTGAAAATGAGTCTTATAATCTAGTTTCCGTTGTAGCTAAGTCACTTAACTCAGCATTGCTGTTGTTTTAAGAATGCCAAGTTAAAAATATATTAGATTACATTGTTTGATGTAAATGTGTTCAGTCCCAGTTATATTGTGCCTGACTTCTCCTGTTCCCTTATTTTAATAAGTACTGAAATTTTCCCTCTCTAAAATGGGGCTTTAACTGCAGTCATGGTTGTTTCTAGAAATAATGATTTTAGATAGGCTTTTACATGTTTAGTTACATAGTAAAAAACTTAAAAGATTCCTTTGTTTTATTAGGAGTCCACATCTCCAGTTGTGTCACCACAGCAATCCCCACCAACCTCTCCCCACACATGGAGGAAGCACAACCGCCACCCCAGCGGAGGGAATAACGAGCGGCCTCTTGCTGGACCTGGGCCTTTGTGGGCTCCATTTAGTGAAGTACAACCAGGTATAAATGTCTTGTTATGCTTCAGTGGTAACCCAGAGTTGTGGAATTCTAAAGTATAATAAATGAGCTTAGGGCAGTTTATCTTTGTGTTTTCCAGTCCTGGAAATTTTCTTGCAAATTCCAGTGTCAGTATTGATGGCAGCACTTTGGAATCTGTGGTCTTATGTATGGCAGATCCATTTATTAGTGTCACATGGGAAATGCTAGGGGTTTGGAGGCAGGGAAAGAGAGTGTTAAAGTTTTCCAGTGAAAAGTTTTTAAAAACAAAACTGATAATCCTGTTGAAATGGTGCAGAAGCTGTCAGTATACTTGAAAATGTGGGGACCTCACGGGGAAACGGGAGGTAATATATTGTTTGCTTGAATTATATTTCTGGTAGATTAGCTGAATTGCCAGAACAATTAATTTGATTTCTTAAAAGTTTATGTAAACAACTGCATCTTCTGCATTTCCAGTCTGTCAAGGTAGAACCACTTGTTTCAGTGAAGCTTTTCATTCTTTAATGTTCTTTATTTAACATGAAGACCCTCCCTGGTATTGTATCACTGCATTCAGACTTAAAACCTTTCCCCCTTAATATGTCTTATTTTAAAAAGTTCTGTTTTCTTCTCTGATGTCTGGTAGTCTTAATAAATTTGGGAGTAATTGTAATTCAGGTTTTTATTTTGATGGTTCTGCTAAATAATGTTGCAGTTTGTAGGCTGTAGTAAGTCCCAGTCAATTTACAATTAAAAAAAAATAAATTTGTCTGCTCATTGCTTATATGATCCCTACTAATGGTTCAGTCCAAGCACTGTCAGCACTCAATTTCTCAACGTTTTTTCTCCTATAGTTCAGTTGACTTGTTTCTCTAAAGCTGAAATACAAGTATGTCTGATTTCTAACTTGTGAAGTTTTTCTTACTTAAAAAGTCATGGACTCCAGGACAATATGCAAACTCTTTCTTGTGTTGAAGAGTTCAATATTGTTATCTTAAAAATAAAGTTGTAATACCATGTTAATATTTCAGTTTGGTAATGGTTTCCCTTTGATGTTTAATGGGTAATTTTTTCAGACATTGTCTGAGCATATTTCTGAACTAACTCAGTATTCCCTGATTTTATATTCTGTACTGGAACATATTCATAGTTTATTTAAAGTAATTCAAAGGTGCTATTATAGAAGCATTTTCTGTTCTGGAAATGCTAAAGATAATGTGGTTTTTCGTATATTACTTTAAGAAAAATTGTCAGTGTAATTTACTGTGGATGATCCTGTTCAATGCAGATGATTGATTATTGCTTTGAATTTCAGCTGTTGTAGGCAGTTCACAGTTTTCCCGCCTCTCTTGATCCTACATTTTAAGGATAGTGTTAATAGAAAAAATATGTTCTCATGATTTTAGATAGAACCAGGGACTGTTGGTTACTTTTCTTAAGATCAGTACTACAAGCTCATCTTGATTCCAGTGCAAGATGTTTTTGACAAACAAGGTGAAGTGTTATAGTTTCAGTAGGGCTGTACCATTTCACTTGTGATCCAAGCAAAATGAGAACCCAGGTCTCTCTGCTTGTATTTTACTTTATTCTCAAACGTTATTTCACATAATGAGATTATCAGCTATAATCATGGAACCTCAAGTGTGAAAATGTTTCTGGTGGGTCAGATAATAAACAGTATGTTGCTTAAACCAGAATGGCAAAAATCAAATCTGATTTTTTTGTTGGAAAGAGATGTATTTAAACAGGAAGATTCTGACCTATGCATAGTAAATGTTCCATTGCATCCTCATACTCCCACTATGAACAAAGTTAAACAGTGCTTTGTCTATTGAACTGGGCTGTAGCATAATTATTAGATAATAATTATAGGTTTTAAAAATATTACATGTTGTCTTGCATTAGAAATCTATAGCATAATTTATAGCTGTAGTTATCAATTTCTTGTAAGAAGAGGAAGAAAACCTGTTCTCATCTCAACAGAGCAAAAGAATTTGGATTTTACAATTTTTTCTCACTGTTGTTCAGTAATTCAATTAGGATAGTATTAATGCTTTCTAATGGTTTCTGGGGCACTGTCACACTAGCTCAGTGTGCTTACAAATATGGAATCAGAAGCCAAGGCTTGTTACCATCTCTCTTCAAGAATTTTTGTAAAGAGAGCCCCAAAGGTTGCATTTATTTTACTTTAATATCAGGAAATAAAATTCAGTGACAGAGATTTATTATCTGCATAGGCTAATTAGTTCAGGTCTCATCCTGAAATGTCAGAGTCAAGTCTGTTAAAACCTGAGTCTCTCAAGTCTTTCAGGTGCCTTTGATTTAGCAGTTTAAGATAAGATCATGTTTTTTTAACACCTTTGTGCCCTTGCTCTGGCTTGCATCTCCAGTCTGGAAAAGTTTTTACAGAATAATCCACTGGATGACTGAACACCTTGTAGGAAACAGAATTGTATATGAGATGTGAGCTTCCTGGTCTAGAGTTACAAGAGAGCAAAAAGTGGTACTCCATACTTTTACCTTTGCATCTCATTTTGCACTACAGCTTCAGCTGCTAGAATGTGGCTGTTGTTCCCAAACTTGGGATAAAGAACCCTTCCCTACTTCAAATGATAATTGAGTGGCATGTCAGAATGTGAAAACTATTTTTTATTACCTTGTAGTCTGTTGAGACTGGAAGCAAAGCGGAATATTTATGCTAGTAGTATCCAAATAATCATCTAAAACAAGTTAAAAAAATATGAGATCTTCTGTTCTGTCCTAGGATATTTGTTAATTTTCTTTGGCATGACATCAGAGTTTTGTGTTGATATCTGAATATGTATGAGAAATTGCAGCCCTAAGCCGTGCTTTTCTCTTTGAGAGAGATTTTGTAGCAGTTTGTGAACACTTCGGGGACAGAAGTGGAACATGTCTAGTGTGCTAACAATTCCCTTGTGTCTTCAGGGCCCTAAGATACTTACTGGGATTGCAGGGGACTGAATAATCCTTTGTCCTCTAGTTAATGCTTCAATAACTGGTGATAATTGGCCTTGTTGCAAGCTATGGAATACTCTTACCTGGGCATAAGAGCTCTCCAGCATTTTATCTTACTGTCAGAATTGTGTTCAGCTCCTTGGTTTGTTTCACCACAGACTGATGATAAGGAAAGCTCTTCTTAGTTTACACAGTTAGTTGAAAATTTAGTTCTAGTAAACCAATATTTATCTAGGTATTGAAAAGTACATGTTAACTAGATAGGATATTTCTTACCTTTGCATTTATATCTCAAAATAAAGAGGATAGCTCTTATTCCACAGGAAATAAGATAATTTTCCATAAGTTATCAATGTGTTGGTAAGATATTCAAGCTAGAGGAAGATATAGAGCAGATACAGGAATTTGTTAGGTCTTTGTATTAGACATAGAGCATTAGACTTCGCCAGCTTGTTCAAATCCAATAGTTGGTCTTAGGCCTATTTTCTATTTCAAGTGATGTTGCTGGTGTTTTCACTGATGACAATGCACAGAGACCACTGAAGGTTTTCTTCATTGGGTTACAAGTCATAAAAGAAAGAGACCAGTGGCTTTGAGTCTTCTCAAAGTTTTCTTCCAATTTATCCTCCACCTTTCTGTTTCCGATTTGGTTTTTTTAAATTGAATTATTGGCTGGTGGCAGTCCCTGAATGTGTATGTAGATCCAGGTCTCCATGATTGCTAGTAATCTTTCTCCAGTGTTCTCCAGCCATCCCATCCTTTGTCCTAAAATATTGCACTGGAGAGTAAATAACAAGAACAGTAAAGCAATAATGTTTTTGCTGGTATTATTTGAACAGGGGAGGAAGGAAACAGTTCTTGAAATACCTGTAAAGTACTCTGAAAGTATCACAGTTTGGGGCTACTGGCATTTCCATTGCTGCCAAAGTACTGCATTGGAATAGATACTGTGCTAAGTGGGACATGCATTGAAGACCAAGATCAGTTGTTGAGAGAAGTGAACAAGGAATAAACATATATAAGGTTAATGGTAATAATGTCAGTGTGAGAGGCGGAGAAGGGAATAGTCAGTGTATCAAAAATAAAATTTGAGTGTTACATATCAAAAGGAGTGAAGGGAAAGTCTTGTCTACCTCTGTCTGTTAGTCCCGAAAGAGACTAACAGGTGGAAAGAGACTGAACTTTCCTCTTGAGTTTCTTTCTAGTATTTGAGAGTTAGGTGAACTACTGAAGAAGAGCCTCAAAGCAAATAAAGCATTGTCAGACACCTTATCTTTATTCTCAGCCCTTTGGGATAAAGGCACTAGAAGCTCCAGGCCACATCAGGAGCTTCCAAAAGTAGAGGATGAATTTTGGACAAAATGAATAGCTAACAGGCCTTTTCATCATATTAAAGCTAACTTAGAAATAAAAAATCCTCCACAAAAAAATATTTTATTAAATTCTCCTGCAAATAGTACTTTTTACTCAATGTAATGCCAGATTAAATGTGTTCTGCACAATTACGACTAGTGTATGTAGGAAAAGAGCAAAGATAAAACAGTCCTAGGCATTTTTCTTGTTTTCATTTATGGAGTGAAAGAATAATTGCATGTTGCCAAGTATTAAATAGCAGTATTGTATGCTAACAATTATACTGTCACTTAAGATATTAGACCTTAACGTGCCTCACAGGTTCTCAGATTTCCTTCATCCTGTTTACTGCAGTGTAGTGTCATAAAAGCCTTCAAGAACCTGAAATTGTTGATGTTTGTCAGCTTCATAAATTGATTACCTCTATATGAATGTACCTATGATAGCAGTTTTTTTTTAGTCAGTATCATGACAAGAAATTCTTGGTGTTTAGCTTGAAACTGAATCTTCCTAGCAGGATTAAATTTATGATATCAGTGTCCTATTTCTTGTTGTGTGGAGGGCTTACAGAAACTTACAAGAAGCTGACCTGTCTTTTAAAAGGAAATCTATTTCTGCATACAAGGCAAAAATTCTTATCTAAGTATGACTTCATTTGGCATATTTCCGGAGAAAGCATTTAGTTGTGCAAGAAGAGTAGGTTCATCAGTTTCACAAATGCTGTTTAGATTTAAGGAGTTCAGCATTTCTTTCAGGAATTGAGTAGAATGGAGTCCCAGTATTCTTCTAAACTTGTTCTAAATGGTTTGTTTTCAATCTGATATAAGTTCCTTAAATTTTTAATTTGCAACTACAGTTTTAAAGAGTTTTGATGTTTTTGTGTGTAAAGCAGTAGGTGGCCATAGCTTTCTGTAATTGCTTGATCGTTATTTTAATTTTAAGATACTGGCAGTTCTTCAGAAGTAGTTTATAGCAGGGCATTGGGTGAATCTCAACTGTTGTGTTCCAGATAGTTAATAGATAGCAGACATCAGCATTCTAAAGGGATGCTTTTTATTTTTCCTGGCCTGTTTTTAAGCAACTGAGTTAAGTTAGTGTGGAAATGAGAGGAGAAGGACTGTCTGTGCCAAACCCACCAATTCTTAAAAGGAATTTCCAAGACTTTATTCTTTGAATGGCAAACTAAAGCATAACAAAGGAAAAAGTTTAATATTGATAATGAAGTCAAATGCTAGTGTCACATGCCACTTTTAAATAGTATTTGTCCCTACAAGTGTTGCTTATTTCAATTAAATGAAAATGTGTAATGTTTATTAACTCATTCAAAACCCATTAAATGGGTAAAATCCAATTTACATTTTACATGTGTTGCAATAAGCTCATTCCTCAGTTCTGTCTTTTTAGTGCAGATTGAAGCTAACATAATGTAAAAAAATCTACAGGAGGTGAACTTTGGGCATCTTGAGGCACTTTGGTTTTCATTTTTCTTATCATTCTATGCTGTATCTCCCTGACAGGAGATATTTCCATATCTGCAGTTCTTTCTCAGTTTTCAAGGTTGTCTTTTGATAAGGAAATGTTTCTTCTAATTTCAGGCTCATCTACTTCTAGTGATCCCATATGGTCTGGCCATTCACCACCACCCCATCAAGAAAATTGGGTCAGTTTTGCAGATACCCCACCAACCAGTGCTCTTTTAGCCATGCATCCTGCTTCTGTCCAGGTGTGACACTTTATTGGTATTTGATTTGCCTCATTCAGATTGATGTTGCAATCCTTGGGGATTTTTTTTCCCTTTCATAATTTTCATTGCAGATGTTTACTGTGTATCTGTGCTGTAATCTGTTCAGTGCTGTGTGCCCAACAGATCCTTGTTCTGTTGAATTGCCTTAATTTGGAATGATTAAATGAAAGCTACTAATTTTAAAAATGTCAACAATTATGACTTTAAAACATTTGTATTTAGCTTTTTATGCATATGTGCTATACTTTTTTTTTCTGCTTACATACCTGCGGTCATTCCATGTTGTATCAGTGTGCAAAAATACCCTGTCATTATCTTGGAGAAGCCATCTGCCGATGGTTTCCTGCAGTTTTTAAACTTCTGTGAGTTTTAACTATGCTTTATATTTTGAAGGCAAGAAGTTAAGTATTCGTAGAAGCATTTTAGGTAGATAATACTGAGGAAAAATATTTCATTTCAGGACCAGACAACAGTACGAACTGTAGCATCAGCTACAACAGCAAATGAAATTCGTAGGCAATCAAGTAGTTATGATGACCCCTGGAAAATAACTGATGAACAAAGGCAGTATTATGTTAATCAGTTTAAAACCATTCAACCTGATCTAAATGGATTTATACCAGGTAAGTTATTTATAAAATATAATTGTGGGTACACTAGTTCTGTTACAAAGACCTTGTTTTGTGGTTTGGCTTGCATACTATTTTGAAGGAAGTTCTGCATTTTGCTGATAATATTTTACTATAGTTCAGTGTAATTCAAGAAAGACTAGAAACTAATTTGCCTTTTTCCTTCATTTAACCCTAGTAATTAGTGCCATTTTTCCCAGAACCTTTGCTAAATAACTCATCACCTTTACAGTAGGTCTGAGTCTTCCAATTATTTCACTTGCCTTAAATATTAAAAATTATTGTTATAATTTTTTAGGATCTGCAGCTAAAGAATTTTTCACTAAGTCAAAACTACCTATTCTTGAACTTTCTCATATTTGGTAAGTGTGATAATTATTTAAAACAATTATTAATGATGAATGTTTAGAAGGACTACAGCTATCTGGTAGACATCTAGTAATTACTTACTAGAAAGTGTTAAGTAAAATTTTACTACTTACTAGTATGTTCAGTCCTGCTCATATTTACTTTAGTGCATTTGAATGGGTCTGGGCTGGTATGATTTACAAGGCACTTAGAGAAAATTTCAAACTCTTCAGTTAGAAGCAATTTATTTGAGGTTTTTATTGTTAAAAATGCATTTAAATTTAAATAACTATTTCCTTATATATATTTATTTATTCATTTATGTCTAAGTAAATTTAAATTAAATGTACACATCCACATTTTTAAATACAATTTGTGCTACATGATGACAAATTCAACTTTGAATTTGTGCAAATCTTTTTCATTGTATTCTGGAATTTGTACTGCATCATTGCATGCTATCATTAAATTAATTACCTTGGCAAGTGCTACCTTTTTTTCAGTGTAATGATTTCTATTTCTGGTATTCTCACATTTAAAATAGATCACG
>VZTB01003646.1:0-32728 GCA_013397245.1 Thryothorus ludovicianus
TTACATTGCAACCCATGACATCACCAAATATAGTTGCAAAAGGACATAGGAAGGGAAGAGGAACATACAGTCTATTACAAAAGAAATCAAAATCTTTGCTGTCAGTGTGTTTCATCTTAGAGTCTTTGACAGATCTATTTTTTTTTTTTTAAACTATTTTTGTTACTGATAACGTAACTTAAGAGACAACCAATGTCTTGGAAAAAGGTATTAGTGAAGCCTGGGCCATCCATTATAGCTGTAGTTGTATCACTGCCTTTCTCCCCAGTGTTGTCTTCTTCTCCAGCCACAGCAGATTAATATTACCAATACTTCTCCATGGATTTAAACTTTTTCCAGTCTTTAGTCTTCTCCCCCTTCCCATCTTGCCTGTTATAATTTTCATAATTTTTATCTATTATACTTCTATTTTTCTTTTTCCCTCTGAAATAACTGCATTCAATCATTCTTCTCATCTCTAGAGTTTCTCCAAATAAGTTTGCAAATGACCAGGGAAGGAACTTGTATTTGTTTATATTGGCACAACAAGTCACAGAAATACATTTTTTTTTATAGTCTTAGGCTTGATAGAATGAGTCAAACTATAATAGTCATGCAGAGTTTTCAACTTGGAATTTATTTTTTTTTTAGGAAGCCAAGAACATTTTAGCCTAAAGCACACACTATAGAGATCAAATAATTCTTCTGAAAGCAATTTAGCTTTTTTCTTTTTTTATTAGCCTTATAACAGGAGAATTGTTTTCTGTATTTCTCATGGCATAAAAGTAATTATATATGTAGTAAATTAAAATTTTCTTTAGAAAAATACTTTCTATCAAGCAAAAAAAGAGTGCAATAAATGCATACACTGAGCCATATTTGTACTGTCTGTATGTTTGTCTGTATGTATGTTTATCTTAATTTTCTCTTTGTCTTTTTTCTTTAAAATAGATAAAGTCATTTTCTTCTACTTATGCATAAAATCCTCAAGAATAGGGATAAGATATTGCTGTAATTGCACCATAGTTCTGCACAAAGAAAGTACTGCAGTAGTGTCTGATGAGTCGGTGATAACAACACCATGTAACTCCCATCTCAGTTTTTTGAATAGCTTAAGTAACAAAGATATATGTTCCATGACCATAGGCAGATGCAACTGAAAACAGAAAAACTATTAACATCAGTTTGTTGAGCTTGTTTTTATTTAAAAGCTAATGATAGGTGGGTGACTGGACTCATCTTTTTTGAGAGGTAAGCAGATCTGGGGCATTTAAGCTCTGAAGGAAGTTTAGAACAATATTGTGTCTGCCCTCCACCCACTTAGTTTTGCTTTTCTCTGTGCTAATAGTAGAGCTCCTAGAGAAAGATCTTCCTTCAAGTACACATTATTAAAAAAGATTTTTCAGGCTGATTTTCAGTTTTTCCTCTCAGAATTTTTCCTCTAGAAAAGTAAAGAGTTTATTTGAAGTGGGGGGAAAAGGGGGGAAACAAAGGAGAGGAAAAGAGAAGAAAGAAATATCTTCTAGAAGTTTTAAGAAAAAAATAATTTAAAATATCTCTGTAAAATGGACTGATTTGTACAAGATTCCACTCTTCAAGAGCTCACTTTTATCTAAAGATATTTCAAGAGATGCTTCTTGTCTAAATCTAATTACTAAAGCAAAAAATCATGAATATTTTTATACTACAGATCGTGGTTCTCCATAGAGATTAATGACTGGTTCTCCTGTGCAAGCTTTGGAATAACATTGTTGATTTTAAAATCACTGTTTTATGTTTTACTGTGGCTGCAAAAATACTTTTTCTCTATCAGCCTTGCATGGTCATATGGCCTTAGTTCACCTCAAGTTACGTCTTAATGTGAGGAATGCATTGTACACACTTTGTGCGTTAACAAATTATACTGTAGATTATAGAATAATTTTAAGCAATGTGTGGCTTTTCTCTTTCCTCTCCTTTGTTTGCTGGCACTTTTCTAGTTTAGAATTTTCCTGTGTTAAATAAGGCTGCTGGTTAGCTCCTTTTCTGCCAACAACCTAAGCACAACGGCTCTTTGCCCAGAAAATCCCATGGCAATCCCATGAATACTTCAGTAAGCAGAAAATTTCTTGTATGCTTTTAGATTGCCTTTAGATGTAAAAATTCCCAGACCTGCTCCCATCCCAGTAAAAGGCAGCATAGCTTTCTTTATAGTATTGGCTCACTATCTGAAACAATCCCATGGTAATGATCCAGGTGTTGGTTTCAGTTTTGCCTTGTCTTCTACTGTAATGTTTGCTACCTTGGAAATCATAAATTTCAGAAATTGCAGAAGAGAAAGGGAATCTCTATCAATCTTTATTTATTTGTGCTTTAATTTTATTTATAGCCTTCTCACACTTGAATGTGTCATTAATAACACAGGTAAAATCACAGGAACCAATACAAATTGACAGGCTGAATTAGGATATAAGCCTGAATAAAACAGCACAGTAAATATGTGTTAATATAGTGAAAACATTAAAAATTATCTTTAATTTCTATTACAGCAAAACTGAGCTGTCACTATACTGGAAATTTTTTCTAATCCCTGCAGTTTTCACATGTGTAGTAAATTAATTGTAAAAGTACCTTGAGTGATGGATTTATGTAATTTTTTTTTTTTTGAGGAAGGGGAGCTGTTTTTCACAAAATGCTCAACCTATTCAGCCTACTTAGTGAGGCTGAGATGATGTAATCTATCCTCAGATCTGTCACAACCATAGCTGTAGTCATTTAAAATAACCAATCCAATCATCCAGCTCTTGATTGTTTGATGTTCTTTCTGGCTTTACACTTTTGATTAAGAGGCTCAGCAAAGAGGTGAAGTTGCAGAATAGCAAAGAGTTCCTTGACCTAAAGAACTTGAAGTCAGCAGGTCACTTATAGTGACTGTGATTTATTGAACAATAAACATAGCCTCGCCAAATCTCTTTTCTTTCCTCACTGATCTATTTTTGCAGGCAGCATATTCTTTTTCAGAGGGCATAGGCAGTAAACTTTCAGAAATTCAGTTTCAATATAAAATAAAATATACCTGTGATTCTGCCTAAACATAATCATGTATATTAACTGACTGATCATCAGAAATGAAAAACTAATATTAATAGTCTATGCTACTGAATAATGGAATCATTCTGTACTAAAACAAAGAAAAACACTCAATCTCATTGCACTAAAAAATAAAACTTCAACGATATTTTCTGGAGAGAATCACATGAAATTTTGGTCAAAGAGTAAAAAGCATTTTGTCTTGCATAGGTTTTTTTGCGTAGGTCTTGTGCCTAGTACAAAACCAAGGATTTGTAATGCAGAAAGAGAAACATGTCTTTTCAAGCTAAAATATCTTGTGGGTTTTTTCTTCGGGGGGTATAAAAAAGAAAATAAAAGAAAGGGAGGTAAAAACCATGATTGCAAGGAAATAAATGTTTTCACATTTGAAAACATAGTAAGATTTATAATGATTTTAAGAGATGGCTTAAACTAATCACACCTAGCTGATGATCTAGGACAAATTTAAGCCATGAGGGTTTTATACTCTTTTTGTCTTTCATGTTTTACTTTATAAATGTCCCTATTAGCATATAGTCTTACTGATCTGTGTAACTCATGGATGACGCACTCTCTTCCTCGTGTTGGGTATAGGTACACATGCAGGCATTCACCCTCATTCTCTCTCCCCCTAATCTTTATTAACTCCTTCTCTGAAAGATTCAGACTTTTCAGAAGTGAAGAGAAAATGCAAAGGTAAGGGAATCAAGGGATAAAGATGAGATCTTGTAAAAACAAGAAAGAAAATGTCTACCAGGAAATCTGTCTAAGTTTAATAATATTATCCAGAACATGTATATGTCACACATAATTTTTTCATTAAATTTGCTTTTGTGATAAGCATTTAATTTGTCCCTGGGTTCAACAAACTGCATTTTGCCTTGCATTAGATCAAGGTAATCTTTCATATTATAGATCATCTTACTGCTCTTACACACGGTAGTACTAGTGACTTTTTGACAATCTTTACCCTACATTTAAAATTAAATGCACCATAAAGGAATGAAAAATAAGCTTCTTTTAACCAAAACCTTTCCAAAGGAGATGGATGACTACTATTCTGCTCCAAGAGATTTCATCCAGCATATCCTGCCTTGGAGAGGGCAACTGCACCCTCACTGCTCAGCTGCCCTGCTCTGGGGGCTCCGCGGGCACTCTGTAACTTCTGATCTCTAAAAGGGTGAAAAGCTGAATAGATTCTTTCCTAAATGTGAAACTTGCAGAGCAATTAAAAGCCCAAGAAGAGGAAGACCACATTCTGTATTCCATCACAAACTTAAACATATTAAAAAAGGATGTATATACACAGATAAACAAAGAATGTCTTTGACTATCAACTGTCTAAAAAAGATAATCATGTTTTCAGAAAGGAACTTCAGGGTTAGAAGCTCAAGCTTTGTGTTTATTTGTTTGCTTGCAAAGGAATTTTAAATTAGTACAGTCTGATGTCAAAAGTCAGTAACCCATTTTGTTCAGGTTTTTTTTTTAAATGTGCCCCCACATGTCACTATAGATCTGCAGTGTTTGAGAGGCAAGGTACCCAACATCAGTTATGGGACCTTTTGTATGACATAATTTATGTTTTTAATGCTCTTCCATAGTGCCCCTGTGTTTCCAAATGCTTAAAGCTGTTAGAAGTAAATGATTTCTTTCCACTACAACTCAAAGCGCCAGAAGGCAGAAGAAATTTAAACACAACTAAAATCAACATTGTGAGTTTACTTGGCCTCCACATCTAGCAACACAATCATAAATTTCTTAGGCTTTTTATTTGGGATTTTAAAGGGTCTTTTAGATTTGGCAAGTTTTCTATAACAATGCTTCTCTGTATGGCTTATAATGTAGGAAATCCCAAGAATTGCACTGGTATTGTGTTTGATCAGAGAGGTCACTGTGTGACCAAGTACTTTCCTTTCAAGTGGTGTTCTACTGTTGACCACTGCAATAGTGGAAACATCAAAATACCAAAAGCAACAAGAAATGGTGTAATTTCAGTTCCCAATCTGCTTCTTTCAGATATTGTTCATGCCTAGTAGAAGTAGTTTCTTTGTTTAAATATCAGATTTTTTGTCCTTGGAACTACTTTCATAATGTGCTCCTGTTGGGTACAGATGTGTCTAAGAGCCTTGTGACCTACCTTGCAGTATTTAAAAATCCAGTATCCTCTAGAATAGGGACACTGACATTGACAGGAGACAACTGGACATCATTTCTGGTAGGGTCTCTTGATGTGATGAGGATTATGAAAGATTCATGTCATATTAAGGATGGCAAATGTTGTCTTGTACCTGTGTCAGTGAAGCACACAGTCATCCAAACACTAATCCAGTCACTGAACTGCAAAGTAATGCAATCTCCACTGTTGCACATCATATAACCAGAGATGCTGTTCCGTGGTGTCTGGTAACAGGCAGCTTATGGATGGCCAGTAACATTGCTTTAATTGTATCAAAGAGCCCATTATTATTGTAAGCCCATGAAAGTCCTTTACCTCCAGTTGGACTGCATTTTCTTCCTTAAAAAAGATTCTGTTGTTGAAGCTAATGAAGTGTTTTTCCCAATTTGTGTATTAAGCAATATGGAAAGTATTTCTCAAAGGGTCCACAATTGTTTTCTCTGAGTGACTTAATCTCCTAAGGAAAGATAATGCCAGGCTTTTGTGCAGCAGGAAGATTGCCTCAGCAGTGCTGTCAATAAGTATGACAATAATGATTCTTCCCTTCTGTCCTAAAAGAGGGGAAAGATATTCCAATATAGGTCAACCTTATGCTGGTGAAAGTTTATAACTGCCTTAGATAATGTCACCTCAATCTCTGCTGGCCTACTGCTGTACAGATCACAATCCTAGAACTACTAGATCACCATCACCTTGTTAACTAAGAAATAGAGAAATTTCAAAAAATTACTGAAATCATTTATGCACTCCCCTTCCTCAGCCCCCCGCACATTGACTGAGGAACAAGGAAACTTTGAGCCATGGAGCTATTTTTTGTGATTGCATCCCCAGGCTTCCTAAGGCCCATGTGCAATGAAAAGGTTCCAACAACAGATACAGGAAAGCACAAAGATCATCCACCAACATCCATTAATTTTGTTCAACCCAATGGCATTGACTTCACTCTTGACTTCATGAGTCATCATTTATGATCTCAGTAATTTACTGCAGTGGGCATGAGATATACCACAAAATCAATGAAAACGAAGGCAAATTCAGAACTAAGATCAGGACCTGTAAGTCACTAATGTTCGAAAATGATGGAGTGAGAATTATTACATGGATTCCTATTGGCCTCCACTGTCCATGGTATAACTTGCCTGAGTGCAGCATGCACAGATTCTTTATTGTACAGGAATCAAACTGCAGTCACTGCTGAACCACCTGGCCTCCTTAGCACTTAAAGATGTACTGCAAATCAATTATGAAAATAGAGTTTAGTCCATATTTATGGGCTGAATGTCCCTACTAGCCAGGCTCTAGGGGACATTCAGAACAGAAATACATTTCAGCTGCTCCTTTAAATAATTAGTTTTCCTCTGTGAAATCCTCCTGATAATGCTTGGTTCCCAGCAGATATGTCTGAATTCATCATCCTATGGTAACATGGGTACAACGAATCGCAGGGTAATACTGGTAGCACTTAGATGTCTTCTATTCATGAAAAATGTGATCAGAAAATAAAATTTCACTGTGCAAAGGAAGGCACACACCATCTCTATCAGATAATTTTACTATTTTACTTGTCCTTCCATAAGACTATTCTCAAAAGACATTTGGACCTTATTCACTGCTTATATTTCTTTTTAAGAAAAACTTAACAGAATAAAGAAGATGATCTCTATAAATATCATGTTAGAATCATTTGCAAATATCTTTTAAAGCAAAGAAGTGATCAAATTAGGAAAGTTTTGGTGATGGTATGAAAAATGGAAATTAACCAGTCATGAGGCCAAAGAATAGTATAGCTCAATGACTACAGTAGCATTTGCTGTTGCCAGAAAAGCTGTTTCCAAATAACCCTAATAAGCTTACTGGGGAAGACAGAAGCAAAGGAATTAATTGAGAAGGTATGGTTCTCATTTTCCTAGAATTTTTCTTTCTTTTGCTGCTGGAATTGCACAAAGCACATTCAAACACTATCCACAGTATGAAAGACTGGTCAGTGACTCTCTCTTCCTAATCCCAAGGCCCAGATGGGGTCCTCCTCACAGAACGAAATATGCCAGGAAGGAGGGCAAGGGCAAAAGAAGTACTTGTTTCAGAAAGAAAAGAAGAAATGGGAAACAAATTAAGAAATAGGAATGGAAATAGCTTGAAGAACAGCTTTGAAAAGTGTAGGCAGTGGGCTGGAAGAAAGCTCTTCTGTAGATGGACAGAGTGTACTGTCAGGAAATTGTTTAAAAGCTAATATGATGGAAGAAAATATCTTAAAATCCAGTTCAAAGCCTTAATTAACTAAATAAAGCTTAAAATAATTCTTCAGGTTCTGTCACCACAGACACATAGCACAATTTTAGCTTCATTTTTGATCTGAATCAGAGATGTGGCTGGAGTGTGCAGAACCAGAAAATCTAAAAGAGGGAGTTAAAGTAGGGAAAAAGGGTCCAAAAGTTCCTGGACCCCACTGCTTTTCAGAGTCGGATGGAACACCTCTCATGGGAGTGTTAAAACCTCTCCCAGGCTAGATTGGGCCTTACCATTGGAAGGGCTCTGTTGATTCTTCCCCTCTGGCAATGCCAGAGGATATTAAGAAAAACAAATTCCAAATCAAAAGTAACATAAGCACAGTACTTTAAGAAACAAACTCTTTTCTCTTTAGTAATGTTACCAAAGTTAATTGGATCCTTAAACCTGTTGTATTCCAAATGTAAAGAGAAATTTAGAAAATAGTGAAAAACTGGTAAGCTAGTCCAGAGTTGAACAGTTATCGAGGGGCATAGGATCGAAGGAACTTTTGTCAGCTGTCAATTTCCCTTGCAGTTCCTCTTTTATGAACAAAATAAATCCCACTGACTTCATGGAGATTTCATGTTCTCAGAGTTATGTTACTGCACTCATTTGTCTGTAAGAAAACATTTCCTGACTCAGGTCCTTCAATCCACCTTACTGAAAGCCATCCACATGCTTCACAAAGTCATTTTGATAACCCCAACAGCAAAATTAGATTGGTTATTATGCCACAGAACTCTGAAGAATGATTAGATTTATATTCTTTATCCTAACTGTAAGATCTTTATCCAATATTTTGAGATTATTAGAGGATTTTCATAAGGGAAAACATGTACTTGGCAAAATCACAATGAAAATTATCCTTTTGCCTTCATTGAAGTTTACTTTTCATAGAAATTAGCTTGCTGCAGAAACAAAAAAAAATAGAGAAAAGTACTCTTTGAATATTTTTCTTCCAAGTTCTGATTAAAAAAAAAAAGAAGATAAAAGGGTATGGAAACAAATTATAATCAATATATTTCATTTTGTACTGCAGAAAGGAAAATGACTGTTAAGAGCCTATGTATAACTTTAAGCAATACCAGATGTGGTACAGAGAGAAAGAATTAACTACTACTCATAGTTAGAAGTTTCTTTGAAGACAGTTAAGAACAGGTAAATTTGATGGGTCAAAGTGTTATGCCATAAGAAGCCAGTTAATGAAGTAGAATCAGACCTGTCAAAAAGCAGCTATAATATGGGGCTCATACAATTTGTAAGCATATGTTAAACCTTAGACCGGCAATTCAAAACAAGAGAAAAGTAGAGGTTGTTTTTTCTCAGATTTAACCTAGCAGAGAGGAAGTTTAATAAAATTCTGTGAGGATATGATATAATCATCTTCTCAGTCCCAGTCAGATGCTGTTTTGTGACCCAACCAGTTGCCAGTCAGGATCCAGAGGGCTGAGTCTACAAATTCAACATGATGTGAAAGCAGGGAGAAAAAAGTCAGTGCAACCAGGTTCCCTATGGGATTTTTACCACCTACAGCCCCACTTTCTGCCTCTCTGGGTAGGCACTGTTGGAGTCCCCCTGAAGTGCATTCCCATGTGATCCAGAAGAAATCAAGACAGAAGGCATTTTAGAGGAATTTTTAAACATTTTGGTTCTTTGATGGTTTTTCTTTTTTTTTTTTGCATTTTATGGGATGTGAAAGATGTTGTCATGTTATTGTTATAATCTTGACTTGGACACTGCTCACATGTGATTGCATATTCTGAAGGATTGGAAAGTGCTACTGCAGTGCAAATACTAAATTCTAGTCTAATGTAGTGCATGTCATGCAGTAGTCCTTCATTCTCGCTCAGGTGGCTGATCTTCAGGTCTGACAGGTTATCCCAAAAAAAATAGCCACACAAATCTTCTCCTCTACCAAAGTGTACAGAGAGTTGCTGAACAACTGTGTAAATTATAGCATGCTTCATCCTGACAAAATAAAACAGTAACAACAAAAATAAAAATCCAAATCAAATCCTCCTCTTAAATAGCAGACTCCTCTGGACAAACTTTCCCCTTTTCACTAGTTCTAGATTGTGTTATGAATTCTAAAAAAACAGACTCTAGGGAACAATCCTTCACAGACAGGCAGCCAAGCTAAATGAGGAAAGGTTTTTGCCAACTGTAATTTTTCTGATCTGTGATCTGTGTAGTATATTCTAAAAAGCCAAAAATATCCACATACTCTCAAAGGATAGGTCAGATCTAAATGGAAGGCCAAGAAAACTCCACAAATTTCAGCTTTAAAGCTAGCCAAAATAGAGGAGTTCAATCTTACTAGATCTCCAGCTTTAACATACAATTTCTTCACAGACCCTGTCTGCAGCCCTCTCATCTTTTCTTTCCTGTCCTGAGTGACCAACTGCAGACTCCCTCTGTTTTTAACAAAGTACCAAGATCAGCAGAGCCTCTAACAGTGACTGGTCATAAAATGGGATGCACAATAACACAAAATTAGAGGAACTCAAATATGGCTGGAGAACAGCTTGTAAAACTTGCTAAATGACCTTCTGTAGGACAGCAGTCAGTGAGCACTTCTGTTCCAGTTCCAGGGTTTTATTCAGCCTTACTGGTAGCCTCAGAGAGCTGCACCAACTCTGGACTTGGCTGTACATGCAAAGCTTTTTAAGGGCTCCTCTCATTTTTCCTCTGTAATTTAAAAAATGCACCCCGGTGCATTTTAATACAGTTGCAGTGGGTCAGCAGCCCAGCAAAACACAAGGAATTCCACTAAATGTAATGAATTGGAGTCATCATTCCCTTCATATATATTTGTGACAGGCCTGTATTTGTGTGGTCCTGCTTCTAGTCAGAGGAAAGCACTAAATAATTCCTGTGTGTTCACATAACTTCACCACTGCCAGAACTTGTTTACCCATTGACCACTCCCAGCATGTTACGTAGGCTGTATTTCTTTCAAAAGATTCATTTCCTATATTTTACCTCAAGTCTACATTTTAGAAGTAATTATTCTAAATCATGTCACTAAAGTTGTTGTCATCCTCACTTCTCTATGATTTTATTAAAAAAATTTGGAGATCTTTATACAGGAAATATCTAAATGCTATTCAAGATATTCAGCCTGGATCCTGTGGTCCTCATTCAATCTTTATCCTGGCAGAGCTTTTACTGAGGTCAATGGGCTTATAGCCTGAATAAAGACTAAAAGCTGTGAGATGGGGCCCACTGGGCAAAATTACTAGAGATGGACAAATTAGTTTGGATAGACTAGCATTGAAACAAAATATATGTTCAAATCCTAGACTGAGCTGAAGCCAGTCCTTAGCATTTAGCTGTGTGTATAACTTTTATGAATATTCATATTCACAGTTTGAGTGCCTACATCCTGGCCTCCAGAATGTGTGAGTTGCTGCAGCCATGCTTCCTTCCCACCGTGGAGGCCCCATTGCAGGAGAAGGCTTCCTCCCCACAGGAGCTTTCCTCAGTAGACGGGCAGTTCCAGGACATGAACACGGCAGCTCTTACTTCAGGTTTGGGTTGGCCTTCTCCATGCAAAATTGTAAAAAAACAGCTGTCTGGATTCCTATCAAAGAGTGATTAAAGTACACCTCTCTTAACACAGCTGCTGCACTTGCTGTTCTTCCATGTTCACAGAGCTCTGCCACACCCTTAGAGATTCCAAGACTGTCTTGAGAGGTCTCTTCATGCCTCTGCTGCTCGCAGACTGAAGCAGAAAATCTGCTTTCTGGCTGGCCAGGGTACCAGAGGGAGCTCTTCCCTCCACAGCCAGGGCACAGTAGAGTTGTGTTGAAGCACTACCAGCTTGTGCGAATGTGAAGTGTCAAGAGATTTTTACTGGCTAAAGCAGAAAGTGAACACTGCTTTGTCTTTCATGATTGTCATTTATCTGTTGGAGAAGACATGTCTGTGCCTGGACATGCTTGTCTTAACTTACAATGGAGGGTTGAACCCTAAAGTCTTTACTCGTGTACTACCTTTGCACCCAGGAGTGGAGGAGAGACTGTAAAATCCTTCAGTGGTTGGTAGGACCTCCAAGACAGCCAGATGTCTTCACAAAAAACCAGGAAATTCAGATGAAGTCTGGTTGTTGTGAAAAGTCCGTTTTG
The DNA here is from genome assembly GCA_013397245.1 of Thryothorus ludovicianus. Lineage (NCBI taxonomy): Eukaryota > Metazoa > Chordata > Aves > Passeriformes > Certhiidae > Thryothorus > Thryothorus ludovicianus. The sequence goes on from VZTB01003646.1 coordinate 11,620, forward strand.
TGACCAAAAAGAATGTTTAGACCCATGAATATTTATAAAATCAGAATATACTATGGCCTGACTGTTGCTATTTTACTAAATGCTACAGTACTCCTTCTGTGGACTCTATAGGGAACACAAAAATAGCCGGGTTAATTTTCATGCTCTCTTGGTGAAGTAAAGAACATCAGATCATTTATGCAGTTTCTAGTTGGAAAACTTCCTTTAAAAGTCTGATTTCATGGTTGAGTGACTGAAAAATATTCATTAGTAGTTTTGAAAACATTGGAAACTAGTACCATAACTTTGATTTTCAGATATTACAGATCCCTGGTGATAAAATTTAAAAATAAATAATGAAGCATCTCCTCCAGATTATTTAAACTGCAAAGGCAAAGGTACCTGCTATATATTAGGACTGTCAGCCACCTAGGCATTACAGTGGATTTTTAATGTGTTTCATCAAAACACTTAAAGGCATTTTTTAAAATATATGACCCACTAAATAAAAAAACATAGGACGTAATCTTCAAGGCACACTGATTAATGCAAAATTGACTCAAGCAAATGCAGCTTATGGCCATAGTCCAGGAAGCTCTCTTGGTGCTAAAGAGTTTCATACAATAGTTTTCCATTTTCAAAATCACATCAATTTTTACTTACAACATTTTGAAAACAGCTACAGCTACTTTCAATCAACTGTGAAGCAATAATTTAAAATCCCTTACTATTAAATTGTAAAAGTTTGAGTCATGGTGAGAGGACAATGATGTAGACAACTGATTTCCTGACTGTCACCAACCCAGGGCTGTCAACTGCTGTGCAATATTGCCTGTACAGAGATGGAGATGGAGTGAACCAAATTATCCATTGGCAATAAGTTATGTGATTAATTTTTCTCTTTTCCTTTTTCTTTTTGTGTTTCTGATTTCTTCAGATATCTTCATGACAGACTCAAAATATTTTTACTGTCAAAACTCATAGTAGGATTTGTGCTGAAATACGTATGTGTCAATAAATGCTAAATGAATATATTACAGTAATCAAATCATATGAAAGGCTCTCTGCCTTACCTATGCAACACCACCTTGGGGAAAATAGCTCTACTTCTTTTCTATCATTATTTCCTGTAGTAATATTTGATTGTCAACAATTAAAAGGAGTCACTCAACTGCTGCGTATAACTCAAGAAGGGATAAACACTGCCTTTCTCTCAACAAGAAAGATTAAAATTAAAAAAAAAAAAAGCTTAACCACCATAAAAACATTGGGAAAACATAGCTAAATATTTCCTGAATACTGCCTTCATGCAATAAGATAGTCACAATGCATGCACCCTGTGCCCAGTGCTGGGGCTTCAACCTCAGCAGTGAAAACACCAGCACTTCTGCAGGCTGCAGCATGAGGCAAGGTGGGGCTCAGACAGGGGTGACAACTGGACAACAGGCTTCTGCTTACCACCTGTGAAGGGAAAATTAACTGAAATGGAAAAATATGACATCTGCTCTGTGTATTGGCTGGAGTATCTTGTAATGATACTGGCACAAGCCCTTCACAGAAAGAATGTTTTTCTTGCAAAGACAGCAAGAAGGTCATTCAGTGTGTGCCATTCTCTTGATGCCCTTTCAAGAAGCCTTAAAAATGGTAGAGGAGTTGAAATTGCTATATTTCTCCCTACCTAATCTCGTGTTCTTCAGTTTTGGATGATGCAGAGGACCGAAGATGACAACCCTCTCACAAGAGGTCATGGCTGCCTGACGACCTGCTGGTAGAAATCAGAGATAGGCAACATGGGGGTGTTATCTGAGGCACCTCACCCATAAGTGAATCAAAAAGCATTAAAGGTCCCATGAAAGCACTCATGATATAGAAAGAAAGGAAAAACAGGAAATGAAAAGAGAAGCAGAGAAAATAAAAGTTCAGATGAAGTTTTCAGGGTTCCAGCATCAATATTCTTTTTATAAGACAAAAATGTTTGAGAGCTTTTTTTATGAAAAGGAAAGCCTATTTTATTGACTGATGAAAGCTTTATGATAGCTCTGTGATCTGGTCTATAATTTCTAAATTGTTCCTAAATTTTCCCTTCAGAGAGTCTCTCACAGCAGCCTAGGGAACTCAGCCTCTAAGGCTAACAAAATCACAGCCACCACCATCCTTCTGAAAGAGGAGTTGTGGTGTGAGCACAGTTGTGTCTTGCTCATTCAACCTTACTGACCACACAGCATAGGAAAAGATGTGGGCAGTGTGATGTTCAGTGGGGACTTTGCCAAACAGAAATTATGTTCCTCTTGGTAAGTGGAATTGTTGCAAGGCTGCTGCATGGTTTGGTTTGCCAGCAATTTGTTTCCCATGCAAGGAAGGAGACTCACATTTTTCTTGTGTTCTCTATGTGAGGAAAGATGGAAAAGTTGGAGTCAGGGAAGGTGAACCCTTCTAAAATAAGGTTTGGAATGGGAATAGAATTCATACAGCCATAGAATATCCCAAGTTGAAAGGAACCCATAACGGTCATTAAAATTCAGCTTCTGGCATTGCTTAGGACAACCCCAAGAATCACACCATGTGACCAAGAACATTGTCTGAATTCTTCTTGAACTCTCTCAGGCTGGTGCTGTGACCACTTTGCTGGGGAGCCTGTTCAGTGTCCAGTCACTCTCTGGGTGAAGAACCTTCTCCTCATATCCAACCCAAACCTCCCCTAACACAGCTTCAGGCCATTCCCCTGGGTCCTGTCACTGTCACCACAGAGCAGAGATCAGTGCCTGCCCCTCCTGTTCCCCTCACAAGGAAGTTGTAAGTGCAGTGAGCTCTCCCCTCAGTCTCCTCCTCTCCAGGCTGCACAGACCGAGTGCCCTCAGCCACTCCTCACACGGCTTCCCCTCCAGACCCTTCACCATCCTCGTGGCCTCCTTTGGACACTCTCTGACAGCTCAGTGTCTTTTTTGTGTTGTGGCACCCAAACTGCACACAATACTGAACATGAGGCCACATCAGTGCACAGCAGAGCAGGACGATCACCTCTTTCAGGTATTTTTCATTAACTACCAGAATAATCTTCTCTGTAATTTTACCGTAACTTAAGTGAGACTGACAGTCCTGCAGTTATCAGGATCACCACTCTTGCTTTTCTAGAAACAGCTAACACTCTTCATGACCAAAGCAACATATATGCAGTTGAGATTAATTAGAGCCATTATCTTGTGAAATACAATCTGTGACTATTTAAGCATTTTTGAGAATGAAGCTGGCTACTTTAAAACTGATGGAAGTACCTTATATGAGAGCAGCAGGTACACTGGGAGTGCAGCAGCCTACAGGGTTGCCCTGTATTGGGGCCAGGAAAGCTTTAAAACCTTAACTTTAAATCTATAATGAAGAACTTGCCCTCACAGGGTCAGGCTTTTCAAAAAACATACAGTAAGGACATATTATACATCACAATGATTCACAGCTGCCTCTGGAAGCCACTGAAATAGACTGGAAGATCAATCTTGTCTATCATAGCCCAAGCAGTGGGATCCAGGGGCCATTCCATCAGAACCCCTTTCTCAGCTGTGCTGGATCACAAGAGCTGAATGCTGGAGTTGAGGCAAGAGCTACAAAGTTCCTCTTTGCACAAAATGCACTGTTTAGACCCCCTCACTGCCCTGATACGTGAACAATTCTGAGCAAATGGCATGGAGGCTCCTACATGGCTTCAGAAAATGTGAGGAGGAGAAAAGGTAGAGATAGTATATAATTTTTCATTTTCCACTGATAAATTTCCAGTCTGTGGGAAACCATCAGAATATTATTTTGTACATGTGTGGAGTGAGAATAAAGACATCTTTCTTCACAATGAAAATGTTTCTTCTGATACTGGCACAGTAATAGATGTGTCCTCCAATTTACCCCAGTGCTGTAAACTTTTCCTCTGGTGATTTGTGTGTTCTTCTGGGTTTTGAACTTAACTAAAAACTGGTAACATTGTGCATATTCTACTCATTATTTTATATGGGGAGGTTAACGAGTGTATGCAACATGATAACTATGGCAGAAGACGTTTGTGGGCAGTTGCCAGCTTAAACACCAGTTGATCCAGACCAAATAAAGTTGTTCTGTAGCATCTTGAACTATATGATGCACTTAGGAAAAAAAAAACCAAACCAAAAAACCTAACAAATTTCCTTGCAGATAGGAGTTTACAAAGAGTGTGAGATTTCTGGAACCATCGGGGACCCCTAGGGCATGGCTGATGCCTGGGTGCTGAAGCACAGTGCAGATGAAAACTGGAAACTTCAGAGCAGTGGACTGTTTGGGTCCAAGGCTGCAGCCACTGAGGATACTGCTTGCTTCCTCCATCTCCACTGAGCAGGGCAGTGGTGGGATTGTGCTGTGGAAAAAGGTCAGGGCTGTCTTTCTTCCTCCCTGCTGTGCACACACGGCACTAGGCTCTGAGCCCTGCTTTTGGCTCCTCTGAATTCAGTGAGGAGAGCAGTTTTCAACTAGTCAAGAGATTAGCCTTTTCCCCCAAGGTCATTATTACCTTTCATCCAATAAACTAGTTTTCATTTCAATGTAGTACTACAAACATGAATTAAAGACTCTTTGGTGCAGCTTGGTAAGTGCCCAGGTTCTTATGCTTAAGATAGCAGTCTTGCAGCTCTCTATAAACTTGGCTTGGACTGCTTCTGAGACACTCTTATATTCATTATTTCAATGGGGAAAAATGAGCTGGAAGTAGCTTAACTTATATAATGTTTTTCTTTCCTTCCCCTGCCCCCATTCTCTCCAAACCTTACATTCTTTTGTGTTGTTCAAGTTCCCCAGTGCTTTATATGAGGATTCAGGAGTCTGGTTCTCTGGAAACAATTGTTATGTCAGCTGACATTAACACAGCAAGCACTTTAACTATTTTTCCAACATATCCATCAAGTTCAATGGCCAAAGCATTAATTCTCATTAAGCTTCAACAAAGTTTCTCATTTTACTTTAATTCTGTCACCATACTGCCTCCATGCAAGACCGCTTTACAAATATATCCAGTCATTTAACTAAAAGAATTTTGGGAATCTTTATTTTTAGTGACTTTATGCCCATACATTTGTGACTGTTCTAGGCCATTTATGACATGAATTTGAGCCCCTCCTGTTATATGTTAAAAAAAAGCATATATGTTTTAAATCACTCAAAAAATGTGAAATTTTATATTGTCATTACTACCTTGGAAACTAGGCATAGCCCTCTAGAATTATCACAAAAAGAGAATTAAAAATAAAGACGAACTCAGCTGCTGAAACATAAAAACACAAAAACTTTCTTGTTGCCTGCAAGCACAAGGACTATCCCTAAAGGTTCATCAGTTGGTTTCAGAAAAGTCTCAGTTTAGGTTTTGTGCTCACTGGACGAAAGAAAACGTTGTTTAAGGACATTGAGCAAGGGCATTGCTCAAGACAATATGAAAGATTGAATGTTACTCTTTTTTTAGTCATTATTAAACAGTTAAAGATATGTATCTCTTGATAATGAAGATGGGCTACTCCAATGTTTCAGACCTGTAACTAGTCAGGCCTAAGGTCATAACCTGTATGAAAACCTATTCACTAATAAATAATGGATATCCACTATAAGATATCATATTTTCACAGTGGGCAGAGGCTAAAAAAATACTAATAATATCTCAGCTATTAGTATAACAAACGATAAATGTTCCCATTTTAGAGCCATACTGCAGTAAATGTAGTAAGCAGAGTCTGTGTTTTCTTTTTAAATGAAGCACGCAGCCCCATCCCACTCATGAAACCAGATTTTTACCTTCAAATATCACCCAAAAATGTGCATAAGAGCTATGGCTGGGGGAAGTAAGATGCTGGTCCTGCCCCTAGAAAGAAGATTCACAACAGATTAACTCCCATGTCCTTTCTGGGTGTGCTGAAAATTTATAAAATAAATTCCCACAAACATTAAGTGAGGTTAGTATAGGCAATTGACCTTGTAAATCAAGAATAGAATAGGCCCTATAATGTATAATATTTTGAGGTATTTATCACCTTGCCAAGGAGGACCGGCTTCAAGCATTAAATCGTTGTAATAGTAACAGTAATTTTAAATCCCAGTGCCTGCACATCAGAGAGAGTGCCCCCAGGGCTGCAGGGAGGGTTTTCCCTCTGCACCCTCTCACTAAGCCCCAGCACGGCTCAGGCTCAGGGCTCTGTGTTGGTCCACATAGACCAATATAAACAGGACAAAACTGGATGCCAAACTGCATCCTCTTTCTTGTTACTTCTGCAAGTGCATCTCTAATTCTTTGTGCCTTTTGATCTGCTCACCAGTTTTCTCCAGATTTCTTCCCTGCTCTGCAGGACATTCTTTCCTAAGGAGAAGGTATATTTAGGTTATTCTCAGTTCAATCTCATATCATGATAGAAAAACGATGTGAGCCATGGCTGAATATATATTCAAAAAATTTCAAAACATTTGAAGTGGGATAAAATAAATAATCCTGAGGCAAACGACATGTTGAAGTCTCCAGTTCTTCTAATATATTCCAGAAATGCACATGACTTTAAGAATACATTGCAACCTTCAGATAATTGTTAATGCATGTAAGTGTTTTGCAGGAATAACGACATTTTGTCTTATCTTCAAAAAGCTCTTTTGAGTAAGAGTCCCTATCTCCAGGTATTTCTTTTAAAGGAGAACAGTTTAATAAAAATAACAAAGCTAGAAACCAAGAACATTAACTTTCACTTTGCCTAGTTACATGCTAGTACTCTTGCTGTAATTATAACACAGAGGTCATTCCAAAGGAATTACCAGCCTTCAAATGATATGAGACAATTATTCTCCAGGGAGTCCGACAAATTCGTAAGACAAATACAGTTGAAATTTCAGACATCAATCTCTTTTTTAACATAGCATGGGAACAAAGGAGCTGTGAAATGTAATTTTACCCTAAGGCCCAACAAATGATCGCATTAAAATGATTTAAAAAAAAGACTTCACATCTATTATACCTCAGAAGTGAGTGTAGTGTTAGATTTTTCTAAGGTTTCCTGTGAATAATAGTATTTAATAGAATCTGTAAAACATCCTTTAGAGATGCCTGTGTTTTTGGCTGGTGGGGCTGCCACATGTGCTGTGGCATGGCGCTGGGTGCCATGCCGGGGAGCAGCGTGATGCCAGGACACAGATTCCATTCCCCAGGCCCCACTGCCCAGGCACACCCCTGCTGTGGGAGCTCACACTGGACCCTGCCACGCCATCTCCCAGCTGTTACCTACTGCTTGTGGTAGCTCTGCACAAGAGGGGATTCCCCAAAGCTGCTCTTTTTATCCTGCCCAAATATTCTCCAAACAGGAGGAAGCTGAACCAGTCCCATGCACACCTGTGGCAACAATCTGTGCTGGATGGGAGCCTCATTTCCCTTGTACTGACAACCACAAATGGAAATTTAAAGGGAAAAGTACTTACAGCCAAAGTGTAAAAATACTTACACCTTGGAGAGCTTTCAGTGTTCACCCACTGTGAACTCCAAGGACACCCACTAATGGCATGCATTGCCTGAGAGTGGCAGAAAGGGTGATAGAACCCTAAAAGGTGGCAGCTCTGGATCCACTGCTTTTTTATGCTTCAGTCCATTGGATTTACATCTCTTCCCATGGGCTTGGTTTATCTGAACCCTGTATGGCTTTAGCCCATCTAGAAGAGAAATCTGGGACTGGTACTGCTCCCAATATTCATTGGAATATTGCAGAAAGCAGCAAACCCTTCTATTCCTGCTTGTGTGGAGTCACTTAAGCTGTCTTCTACATTTACACAGGGCCAGTCATGCCAGCATCAATATGAGTGGGCTGCTTATGTGAGCTGAGCAGGATTTAGCCCAGTGTGTGTGCCACAGCCAGAGTGTTGAAGTGGAAAATAGATATTAAGAAACTGCTCTTTGGCTAGGGTTTGATTTACAGAAACCTATAACAATCTCATTCTTCAGATAAGTGCATTTCTCCGACTGCTATTATTCAAGAAAACAGGCTCCTTGGAAATCTTTACAACTGACACATTGCAATGTGACCTTGCACAACTTGGCAGTGAAGCTCTGCATGTTTTTATTGTATTTAAATAGCACATTAGTTTTATTCATACGAGGAAGTTAAACTTTAGCTTCAGTGACATTCTAGCAATGCACATGCACTGAGTCCATGTGTGCTCCTGTAGGTGCAGGGTTTCCGAGGAGCAGAAGAAAGAAGGGGTGTGTGAGGAAGAAAGAGTCCAGAAGTTGGTGCACACATGAAAGTGAATGAGTTTTTTTTCCAGGGATGTGTTCCCATCCTTGTGACACTATGGTCAACAGCTACCTGAATGATCCTATTAGGCACAGCCTCTATTTGTGAAAGAATGCTTCCCAAATGGAAATGGACAAATTAATGAGAAATGCAAACGTGTCCTGGATTAAATGAGTGTGAAAGTAGAGCAGCACCTGTCTACTTGATGAGGATGGTTGACAGGAGAGCTGTGCTGAGCTTCTGGGGTATTTAGGGTGAGGAAAGTGATCAAAACTTCACATTTCCACTTACGAGACCAAAATATTTCATTCTACTCCCACAATAGTTTTCTAAGGTAAACTTTCCCAAGAGATAAAGTGAATTGTAAGGAAAAAATTAGCTAACTGGTATGGTGAGTGATAAACATCTCAAAGCTTCCATGTGATGTCTCAGCAGTGAACACTTAGTGCACCTCATTGTGGGAACACTTGGAGTGTCTCGGCAAGGTCCCAGAAGAATACAAAGTTATGAGTCCCTTATGTTACATAGTTTCCTAAGTTAGCTTTAAACTAACAGGGTATTGTATTGTTAGGCAAAAGTGAAGGGAGTAGCACAAGCCAGTAAAAAAAAATAAAAAAATCCAGTCATGGATATATATATATATTTCACACACACATATATCTTCTGTTTGATCTAAATTGCCCTTACTCTATGACACAGGTGGCAAATCTTTCATTATTTGCCTCCTATCTGCATTTTATTTTAAGGGCACAGAAAGTCCAATGTGCTGAGTATCCAAGTACACTCAGTAACCTTGAGAGCTGGGAACAAAGAGATCACCTCCTGTCCATGGGAGGGACTAAATGAAGAGTGTCATTGTATGGTAACAGCAAACCACATGGAAATACAAGAGCGAGGTGTCACATGAGGGGTCACATGAGGCCCATAGACGATAAAACACAATTGTGTGAATATTTCTTTGTATTATATCCAAAACTAAGTTAAACTAGTTCATCTCACCTGTTTGTCTCTTGCCCGCAACAAGTAAACTGCAAGATCTAAATAAAATAATATAAAATAAAATACATGCCTCCTCAATGTTGATCAGGAAGAATATGGATGACATCTTTGTTCTTAACTCTCTCCATCTTTATTGGATTCCTAAAGTATGTCTCCATTGCACACTCTAATTTGTTTTCATCACCGCTTGCTCTATTCACATCAAATACTTGTTTGCCATGAGAGGGACTGGAGGAGGGGAATTACCTGAAATCGGAAACATCACTCTTACAACAGTCAGAGCCACATATGCCCATAAGGTCTCCAGAATTCAACAGAAAGCAAAGAAGTTTAAGTGAACAGATTTTATTATTTATTCTTATATATAGAAAAAGAAGAAAAACTGGGAAAATAAAAAAGATTGAAAGACTGATTTAATTGTAAATCAGTACAAACAGATCCAAAAACTGCTGTACTTGGATCAAGGGTGTACCTAGCCCATAGCCAACCCAACAGTTTAATTTTCAAAATTTGGCTTTTAACATTGGAGGCATGAGTTCAAGCCAAGATACACTGCCAATAAAAGGCTGGAGCTCAAAGCCAGTGTTGAATTACAGAGCCCAGAAGGTTTACGGAAGTGTTTAGTGAAAATTGTTTGCAAATGGGTTTAGAAAATTTTTCTCCCTTCTGCTGGCTGCTTCAGTATCTGGCCATGTCAGACTTACTGTAGAACTGTCTTCCCATCACCCTGGCAGGGATACATAGGATTTGCATGTGGACAGGCAGGATGCTTAGTGCCTAAACCCATGTCCTCAAATTAAGATAGAGAATATATCTGGAAGATAAGGTTAAGTCAAAGCAAGTGTTCTCCAGCCAAAATGACCACTGGGCCCTACCCAAGTACAGCTAGATTAAATAGAAAGCCCCTTGATAAACAAAAATGAGGTTGCATGATCTGATGATCCCTTCTGAACTGAAGTATTCCATCAAAACTGGAATATTTAGAACCTTTTTTCACATTTATCAGATGCAGTGTTACTTGTAATAGTTCTAGAAGGCATAGGAATAGACTATGAACATAGAATTTTGCCCTGAGCAAAGCAGATTTGTATTCAATTTCACAGCTTTGTCCTTGTACCTAATATCCCCTAAAAAAAAAACCAAAAACACCAAAATTCATGGGGCCTGCAGGAATTGTGCTAATCAATTAACAGTAAATTTATACTTTTAAAGGGTTCTGTTGTTCCTGTACCCAGTGCAGTCATCACATACATCAGGACTTACACAGAAATGCTTTGACATTACCTCTGCTCTAGAACAGCCATGGAATGAGGTTGCTATTGTTGAATGCAGAGTCACAGTTCTTTTTAGGGCAGATGAGAATACAGATACTCAGCAAGATAAGCAGCTCCTAGGGGTCACTGGGAAACAATTTCATCTCATTGAGATGTATTGATTTCTTTTCCCTTTGTCAGTAGTTTAGGAAGGTACCTTTTAGTAAAACTTAATATATTTGCCTTCTGAAAGCACCTACAGATTCATAATTGCTGTCCTCTGATTTCTAGTGAATTTTTTGTTCTCCTTTGTGGTTGTTCTGTTGGTTTTTTTTTGTTTTGGTGGTGTGGGGATTTTTTTCACTTGGAATTTTGTTTCTGAGATTTCTTGCTCTCTTTATACTTGTTGAGCTCATGTATTTAATTTAAACTCCAAGAAATACACAAAAAACCCCCAACTTACTCTTGCCCTCTAATGAAAGCCCCAAGTTTGTTGCTGCATCTAACATTCGTAAAAGTCCATTCAGTGTGCTGAGAAGATAGAGACCTTATTGACCATGGATGAGGTACCTTCTGCCAAGAGTCTTTAGGGAACCTCTCAGAAGTGCTGACATAGCTCAGATCAAGGGTTGCCTATGGGAATTTCTTAAAATAACTCTGGGGACTCTCTGAAAGATTCAGCTGGTTGAGAAGGTATTCATGTTTACTGCTTATTTATCTGTATTTGTTCTGCTAGGATTGTTAAGCGTCCATTTGTTTCTCAATATGAATTCCTTAGGATCCAAATTAATAGAGTAGGATGTTGCTGTACTAATAATGGAATAGGATTTCTAGGTTTCTCCTATTAAATGATTGCTTGTTCCAGACATGCAAAACTCATTCTTATTTGTATCCTTGGAAAAGTATAGGAAGATGTGTTTCAAGCACTCTGTTGGTGTGAGTTACCAAGGTCTGATCTGATTCTTTCCTCATTTTTTCCTGAAATTCTCCACTTGGCACTAAATCAGCAAGGAGTGTCAAAGTTGCAGATATTTGTACTTAAAACATATGAAGTGCTGCCTAGGCTGGGGGTAGCACTGGGCAATCAGCCTGGCATCTGTCATCAGCCCAGTCTGCATTACTTTGAGGGATGGAAACCACTGAACACCTTGTTTCATTCTTAGTCAGGTGTGCAAAACAGGTTCTGTAAATTCTGTGTTTTTCACCTAAGGTGTCATCAAAGTATCCTGGGCTTTTCATACTGACCTCAATCTAAAGGAACTAGAAACTCCTAGGAACTAAAGCAAGAGTCTGGAGGATGAGAGGTCAACACTAGAGCTGCAGACTTCTGCTGCAACCCGAGAAAAGTCATATGGCTACAAGATCTCACTGTTTTGTCACAAAAACTTTACCCTGCTCTGACCCTGGACAGGATGAAAGGTAAATCAGAGAGGAACTGAGCACTATCAGTACCAAGCAATAGTAGTGGGCTTTAAAAACCAGATGTCACCTGAAACCACACAGCTTAAATACATCCTTGTGATTGCTGCGCGGTGGCACTGGTCTGGCCACACCTCGCCTGTGTGACACAGATCTCCTTGGCAGCAGGCTCAGCCTTGGCTCTGAGTTTTCACAAAGATACAAATAAATAAAAATTATTCAAGTCCCTCTCCAGGAAACCAGTCTTCACTGAAGAGGAAAAACTCAAGTCAAGGAGGATGATAATGGTTGAAAGAGCCACACACTGATCACAAGCATATTCTGCTAAGGCAGTAATTCTTCTCTTCTTGAATAAAATAATGTTTTTCATTAAATGAAAGTTACATTTAAACTTCAGTGATAGGCAGAGTAGCTGCCTGCTCTTTTACACTGGAAAGCACATTGCATGCTTACCTGCAGTACTGTTCTCTCTAATTGATTCTTTCCTTCAGGTATTTCCCACTACTCCACCTCCTTCCTTTGCTCTGATTAACAATCGTAGCATGATCTCATCAGGCCTTGACAAGTATTGATGGGCCACAGTATCATGAGGCTAATAAAGTGTGTTACCCAGTATTTTCTGGTGACACATAAAAACTCCCTTATGAAAGACACAGGAGACAGAATATAATATAAATGCTTTTTTAGTAACAGCAGAGTACTGTGGGTTGTGCAGCCCAGGGCATGAGCATGTTTTTAATAGAGCTTTATGGGGCAGCACTCCCTAATCTCGTGATGGGGGGAGACAGGGGTAAGGATAATAGGGACCCCACTTTGATGCAGCCAGGACAGAAGAGGTCAGGTAGGGCCCAAAGGCAGGACTTCATGGGAAAGCAAAACCCCCAGGCACTGTCCCTGAGTGCTGCCCCAGCACCTCAGCAAAGCCCTCTGAGGACAGCAGCTGCCTACAGTGTTGTGTGCACTACCTTTACTTGCTGTTCCTGTTTTCTTTCTTGTGTTGCCCTCTTTGTCCTCATTGCCCTGTTAATATAAGAACATCATTAGAGCATGGTATTAAACATTTGTGCAAGACCATTCCTTTAAAAAGGATGGGGGGAAACATATATCAGCAATTTTGTTCCTCCTATTTACAACTATTCCCAGGACATATGTCAAACATTAAACATTAAGGATAAAAAGGCTGAATTATTTTCCTCTCTTTGCTACATCATGGAACAAGTGTCAAGCCCAGGAAAGTCATGTGAGATGAGTACAAGTCAGTTCAAGGCCAAAGCCAAGCCTTATTCTCACCTCTCCCCTCACCTGCTGACCACTCTCAGCTGCGCTGCTGGTTTCCACCGTGGGGAATGGTGGTGGGACAGCCCTCCCAAACACTGGGTGAGTACTCAGCATCTCTACAGATGTAGAAGCTGTTTGCTCCAGCCTCCCTGGGGCACTGTGCTTGACAGTGGTGTACTCACGAAATGCTGACACTCTCCCCACACTCCCAGTTCAGGATGATTGTCATGGACACACTTTGCAGGTAACTCCCAGACTCAACTCTCCCTTCTCTTCATTTGCCAGTGTAATAATGGCTCTGAATTTTTTTAAAAGTGGATCCTGAAATTCCCATTTTTAAGTGTAAGGCAGAGGAGTGTCACAAGATTGGGGGCTTGCCGGAACCATTCTTCTAATGGAAGAAAAGAGAAAGAAAAAAAATCCAGCAAGTGGTGCAGAAACAAAGAAAATCCCTTTTTGATCTATCAAGCCCTCTTTCTCCAGCCTCTGTGAATGCCTCACCTCCTGCACAGTCTCTGAATATAAACTTTGCCCAGCACACTCAGGGTAATCTTTTCACATCATAAAACTTATAATCCTCTTAAAGTGGTTTCGTAGGGTTTGAGGTATGATGCACTTATCAAACAACTGAAACAAATAAATCAGCTTATTTAGGCTGCGGCCAGCGTGTGGGCAGCCCCGTGCGCGCAGGGAGGAAGCCAGTGCCATACCAGCATTTGTATACATTAGCAACAAAGCTGTCTGTGACAAGCTGTCCTCTGCACAACTAAATATTTAGTTGCATATCATAAGTAACTTCTTAAGTGATTAAAGGGAGAGGGTGCTCTCTGTCCGTGCTGGCGCGGGGCGAGCCGCCGGCGGGCCGGGAGCGGAGCCCTCGGTGCGCGGCTGGGCTTTGGGCAGGGCTCCCGACAGGGACAGCCCCGGCTCCGGCCAGGGGCGCACGGCCTCCGACACGATCTCCTGCCATCCTCCTTTGCCCAGAAACCGGCTCTAAACGGGCTCCAGGTGGATTTCTTGCATATTTGTACAGAGTTCAAGTTTTCAAGTATTTGTTGCTAGCTTTTATTGGTGTTAGGGCAAGGTTTATTTTTAACGTGCCTGTATTTTTGGATTCCTGTGCTTGCATATTTCTTGCATGTGCACAATTAAATTAACAAAACAATTTCATGTTGAAGAAGTATAGAGTATAGATATAGAGACATTGCGGAAAAGATATTTGTAAATTCAGCACCTGTTGTTTTGTACAATTTAACATCAAACAAGCTGAAAAGCTACCCTAAATTTTCTTCCTCTATGCTTCTCTGAATGTACAATAAATGTTTTCTTCAGATGGCTCAAGCTCCATCACAGCGGCTCTCACTTAAAAACATGTGGTTCTTGGGATACAGACACATGTTTGACAGAATATCCTGAATTTGATATTTCACCTAGGGAAAAAGAGAAGGAAGTCAGCCTGCTGTAGGGACTAGGGCTGAGTTTTTCTATGTGGGGGTTCCTCCTCTTCCTTCTGCTTACTGCCCCTTCTCTGCTTCTCCACTCCAGAAGATACTCCAGCTTTTACTTACCCTGAAGAGGAAAACCCCAGAGGCAATTTAAACTATTATTAGGGTTTCAGATGCCTCTTCTATTTCAGTATGTGCCATGTGCAAGCAAAAGGCAGACCACAGATCAGGCCATTATCCCACGTGGATGAAGTTTGGAGGGGTATGATGGTGGCAGTGTCCTGCATCCCTCAGGATATGGGAGTATCTGATGCATTATCTTGTCTCCAAACTGCCCCTTGTTGTCCCATCCCTCCCTCAGGTGCCTTGACCACAAAGGATGCTCCAGCTCTACCAGGGCTGTCCTGGGGATTGTGTAAGAGCTGCTGTAGGGTTTGGGAGCAGCTCTCATGAGGAAAGCAATGGCTCAGCCTTCCTTATTTCTTGTAGAGATGTTTGTTTTGTCTCGAATCTGGAAATACAGAACAGTTTTGGCTACCAAAAAGACCTACAAGAGTTTGTTTTGCTGTAGATGGCATGGAGGAATTTTTAAGACCTTGCCTTCACAAAACCTTGCCTTCACAAAACGTCTCAGAGTTTTCGGTACTCACATCTAAGAGAGCAGCACAAGAAAAGCAGTAGCACCTCATCTTCATTTCTAGTACATCTTGGGTTAATAAGAAAATTAAAGTTCAAGTAAATATTCACCAGAAAGTAATTTCAGTCTGTCATGAAAATAATCTACATTTATAAGTTATCTAAAGCAAAGTGAGCCGTATTAGCCTCCAGCAGCTCTGAAACCATTATGGATTATTGAATAAGTAATCTTTTTTTTTATAGTTATTGACATAATAAATATATTTGCTTGAAAACATCCGGAGCTGCATAGGCATAGAAGTATTTATGAGCTTGTGCTATTTACAGCACTGTTTTACAGGGAGCTGTCAACTGTAGAGGGGAAACAGGAGGAATAAGGTTTCACCTCTGATGTTCTTGTCAGGAGATACAGTGCTTCAGACAGCCCCATCTCCACAGCCCCTCATCTCCATGGACTACAAAACAAATAAAAGTATCTACGTGAAAATTTTGTGACTTTATTTACTTTTTTTTTTTTATGGTTAATGCTTTAGTGACTAACAAATAGACCTGTACTCTTGCAATACTGCTAGAGTAACACATAACAGCTTAATTAACATTAATTTAGTTACAGAGAAAGTTTAAATTAACATTAATTTTGTAACAGAGAGCAGGCTGTAAATTGCCACCGGATCATCTCTGGAGGAAATGATAAATTTATAGAGTTTCTGGCCCAAATGCACTGTCAAAGTGATGGGAGATTAGTCAGGCAGAGTTGAAAATCTTTGCATGCAGCACCTGAGGGAGAGGGACAGTGTCTGCAGTCACACCAGAAGCAGCCACTGCCAAAGACCACTTTGCCAAGGGCTGGGTGGGACCTATTGTGTCACAGGACACAGAATCTTCTCCACTGAGGAAGGCCTGCTGGAAGAACACTGTGATTCAAAGTAAAAGGTACTGTGTTGGGAACTGCAGCATGCCAGAGCTTGCCTGCACACTGTGGGGTGTGCACCAGTGCTGCCAGGGATGCCAGGGCTAAACCCTGGCCTGGAACCTCACAGTTGCTCACACCTGGGGCCAAACCCTGGCATCTTCTGAGGCATCACAGGCTCTCCTCTGAGATGCTCCAGGGTGCAAAGTCCTTGTGGGAAAAAGCCTCCTTCTGCAGTAAAAGCTGCATTATATTTTTTGCCTGTCTCCTTTAGGTAGTAAATGTATCATGAGTGGCTCTTAAATTTCCCTAAGTAAAAAAAATTAGCAATTACTAGCCATGAAATCACAGAAGTGCTTGCTCCTGTGAGGAAAAAAAAGCCAGCAGCACATTTTAAGGAGTGCTGGTCCCTGGAATGCAAGGCCAGAAAATGATTTAGCCTCTTTTTTTTGATTCAATTCTGGTGGAACATCATGTCAAACCTCAGACTCTCACAACAAATCAGTCTTTATTCAAATGTGAAAATTTAGGTATAAATTTCTGGCTGCTTAGCTCTCAAAACAATGTCACATTACAAGAAATGTGATATTTTGAAGAGAAACAGGAAAAAATTTATCAAAGTTTTGTTATTATTGCATTATCCTCCCGCTTGATCTACTAGCTATAGATACTTGGTGTCTGCTTAAGTGCTTTCCATTCTTCCCATAAGCAAATTCTGGTTGAAGACTATATATCATTTTACTCTTGATCATTGCTAGTCTCAGTACCTCATTACAGCAGATCACTTTTTGAAACTGAGCTATAGCCTAGATAAATGATTGTATAAAGTTTTAAATAAACATACAACATTTATGTTATGTTGTTTCTCAGGGATGATTTATAGTCATTTTCTTCATCCAGTCCTGAGCTCTGGACATAAAAGACACTGAGCTCTCTGCTGTTTATCCAAGCTAAATCCTCTGTTTGTTCTGCATAAGCGTTCTTGATTCTATAATATATTGCAGGCTTTAGCTTCAGGTTTATTCCCTCTGGGATGGAGGAATTAGATACATTAACTGACAGAGATAAGGTAGGGACATTGTAGCTTAATAGCCATTAAAATAGATACTGTGATAATAAAAATGGAGTTAGAAAAGGGAGTCAAGGTTGTGATATTTTAAAAATATGTATTGATAAGCCTTACATGAATAAATGCAAGATTTGAGAAATCTCTGTAGAGAAACCCCCAAATGATGGTTGGATTTGGTTAAGTTGGGAGTATTTTTTTCATAAGAAGAGAATTAGAAATGGAAGATATTGTGAACCAGATTACATGTTGCCTCTTGTGTCCCCAAAGAGAATTTTGTTTCTTGCTAAAATGACTTCATGTGTTATGGCTCCTGAGCCACTGAAGTACTGCTCTGTGCTACAGAAGAAAATCAAGAAAGCACCGTGAGATAAAGCAAGTTCCTCTGTCTTAAAAAACCTGCAACAAACATCTGTGGATTCTTTTTACTATGTTAAGTAAGAATTCTATCAGCATATTTAAACACACACACACACTCACATACATGTATATAACTTTGCTCCAGCCACATAGGGTAATCCATTTCCTTCATAATGCTATTCTTCATTGCAGTCCTTGTTCCTCTATTAAAAAACCAGACAACACTAAATGCCTGCTTTCTCCACTTGTGAGCATAAAAGAGATTTTGAGTTAAGCCCACTAAAAGTTTCTTTGTATTTTGGCTCAGCATTAATCCTTACGTTTTTGTGTAAAAAAAAGTGTTAGCATTTAAAGACCTAATACCTACAACAGCAGGAAGATTTTTTAGAATTATAGTCTTTAATGTGACATACTCTAAATCATCTCTTAGTGCAGTGTAAAAGTTAGCTAAGGTTTTAAAGGTCCTAGATGGACTTTCATTTTTTTCTAAGTCAGGATTAACTGGTGTATAAGTAACAGACTAGGTGCTTTCACTGCCAAAAACTATCTAACTTAAAGTTTGAATCTGGCAATACAAACAGCAGCCCTGCCTGTACTCATACAAGCTTGTTATTTTGTGGTACACAATTTAGTGTGCTGTCTGTACTCTGTAAAAAATTGCATTCCATAAAGTATGAAATGCCTTTTTATCTGAAACTTGGGTGGAAAAATAAGCAGCAATCAAATTAAACACATGGGCAAGCTTTTCTTTGTTTTTGTTGTTTTATTCTACAAGCATTTATTTTAGCTAAGATATTCTACTTTTAGAGTGGGGAGATACTTTCAGGAGTAATGGTGCAGATGACGTGAATGACTTACTCAATGAGAATTAGAGGAAGAGCAAAAAAGAAAACTCATGAAAATCGTCCAATCTTTGTGAAAGATTGTTTGAGTAAACATAAAAACTATCTTTAAAAAGCAAACAAATTTTATGTAGATACTGCTCTTCAAAAAATCATTATTTGATCAAGGTTGCTTGATCAAATACAATAATAAAGTAGCACATAATTTCTCTGCATGTTTAATTATCAAAATTTTCTATTATTCACTGTAAAAAAACAGTTCAAATCATTTGTTTGCTAGTGAAATCTGCTATTCTCATCATCATGTGTATATTTGATAACAGGAAAAGGAGAGAAAAAAAAAGATTGTATGTATAAAAGTCCACTCTGGTAAAGAAATGGGAATGTCTTGCTGCCCATGGCAAGGCTAAAGTTTTGTGAATGGCAGTAAAACTATCTTTTCTGTGCCATGGAAAGTGCAAGGATGCAAAGTCATCTTCTCCTCCCACTGGCCCAGCAGCAGCCCCTGAGTTTTTGTACTGAGCTGCAGATTGGGATAGAGGGTTTGTGACCATCTCCTGGGCATGTGGGCAGTGGCCTGTTGGTTTCACAGTATTTGAGAGTTACTTAGATAAGAGTTAGCCTCCCCCCACCTTCAAGATTCATTTCCAGAAGTATTTGTCACATTTTTTAGGATAATAAGGATTTGCTTTTATTAGTACTTCAATACTAATAAGTCATGAAATGATTTTCCTATAAAACTTTTCACTAAAATCCTTGCAATTACTTACTTACTCAATAGATGGGATATGGCAAAATATACTTGACCTTTTCTTTTTCAAATACATGTAACAACCAAGCATTAACTAGCTATTCATCAAAGCATCAGTATAATGAGTAATTAGCTTCATCTTACCAAGAGAGAAACAAGTGTAAGTAGTACTACCCCACAGCAGTAAAAAAATCTTGTTTGGGGCAGACTCAAAACTTCAGATATTTTGTCCTTTTTCCTGTTCTCATCAAATAATTTTATTTAATTAAGGTCTAAACAAAAAAATTTATCTACCCTTTTGTGGAAGGCTGCAGACCTTCACTTCTTCGTGAAGACTTTAGCCTCCCCTACCTTCCCTAGAAATTAGTTCTACAGAAGGATTGAAGTAATTTTTGCTTTTTTTCTAAAGATTTCAGGTGAATCGGTAATTAGCAAGAAGAATGAAAGAATGCACTGATTTATCTACTATAAAAGAGCAAAGTAAATAGCTCATATTCATTTGAAGAACCACCTCAATAGAAGCCACTATCTACCCCTTTAAGGACATTAAGGCAACTGCAAACAACACAAATAGCTGGAGTTTAAAGCAGTTTGTGAACCACTTACACAGAAAAGCTTTTCCCACATTATTCTCATTTTGCTGATAGGAAGTGAAAGCCTAGAGCCCTGTTTAAGATCACTCAACACCCATATAACCAAGATGGGCAGAGAAACCACAGACTTGGCGTCCAACCCTCAGCCTGCCAGTGGGATCAACTTCATGAGCCACTCAGGAGAGATTTTGCTATGTTGCACAAAGTACTGCAACACAAGCTATTGGTCAGATGGCAAAGCATTGCTAGCCCCTTACACAGTGTTTGAGAGGTAATGGCTTTCAAGAAGCCCTCCTGCTAAGCCTGCCTATTTCTAATTAGGCAGTTACAAGCCATCTGCATTGATGATGATATATGTAGATTAAATGGGACCAGTAGCATAAAAATCTGTATCCTCAGGCAAAACTTTAGGACCATTTTAATGACTTGCTGCATATATGCAGCAAAATGATAGACAGCCAAAAAGAAAAATATAGCCATATGTTCTGCAAGATGTATTAGGATGGGACAGGAGGTAAAACTCGCTTCAGGGACACATAATCATGTTGCTAAGGTGTGCAGCTTTTCCCACAAATAGTAGTGCCCTCTTATAGAGATGCAACTATCAATTCCCTGTGCTGTGTTCTTGCATCTGATATTCTAAGTTTGTTTTGTTTCTTTTTTTTTTTTTTCCTTTTACTTTGGGTTATAAGACCCATTTATTCAGTCCAATTCTTTATTATCAGAGAGTTAGGATAAACCAGTAAGTCATAGTATTTAAATCATTGCATCCACATTCAGGAAAACTGCAGTAAAAAACATTATTACTATGAAAAAATAAAAAATGTTATCTGGACCAAACATGCCCTACACCCTGATTGAAGGGCTTCTGGAGCAGCAGGTAGGCTCTGTGGTTTACACCAAATACACATTGGTGTTCATGAGAGCAACCCCACGGTGCTAGCTCTAACAAACAACTGAACTGTGTTATTCGTTTGGATGAGAAGCATCACGTCCACTTCATATCTGACATGAATGTGACTCAACTTTGCCTGTGTGCAAGCTTAATTATAAAGAAAATAGCAGCTCATGGGGATTTCCAGCCCTGATCTGGATGACCTATTATATTACAGTGCTAATCTTGTTCTTTAAAATAGCCTTTTCAGCCAAATGTACTGATGGTCTGGTGTCTGTACAACAAACATCTCTTAACATGAGATCAATAGTTACTTTCTGTACCTCCGGATCAGAAAACCAAACAAAAAAACCACCGTCACTTATGCTATCAAGCAAATACACGGAGATTTACCATTACGTCTTTAATTCTACCAAAAAAAG
>VZTB01003664.1:0-11741 GCA_013397245.1 Thryothorus ludovicianus
CTCCCCTCTATTTTTTTCCACAGCTTCCAGGTCTATCCAGCCTTGCTGGCTTGCTTTCTCCACACACTTGTGCTGTTTTTGCTGGCTAAAGGGGAGTTCACAGATGTCCTGGGACCATTGTTGTGACATATTCTATAGCCAGGGTCAACTTGCTACACAGTGTCCAAGATCTCATGGCCTCTGAAGTCGTTAACCAGAGTTTAGATGAATCCATTTTACTTTGGGTTTATCCTATTACTAACTTCCATTATGAATTCGCAGATTTTATGGGAAAGTGAGTTATTACCACTGTAATGATGCTATGTCATCATGGGCTGTTTTTAGTTTGAAAATCTGCTCCAAATGGGGTAGGAGTGCTACATGATATCATAAACCACAATCTATAAAATCTTTATTAGGTACATCACAATTTATCGTTTTAGTCCAGCATCTGTAATCAATGACAGACCTTCAATAATGTGCATTTTTTGTAGTTCTTTTCTCTCAGGCGCCATAAATGCTTTTACTGCAACTGTTTGGAGAAAATGCTGATAATTTACCGAGCACATCATGCAGGAAGCAAGGAAAATTAAAAAGACAAAGCATACAAAAGACTTCCTCTCAGTTCAGAGGATGATTTTCTCTGGCTTAGGAAGCAATGCATTGCAATTATTTGACATTACATATTCTAGCATGGTCATTAAAAAATAAGAGACTCTTTTAATGATTCTCCTACTAATTAAAGGGATTCCCACAGTATCCATGACTCTTCTCAGGTCTGTAAAACTACCTACTACACAGAAATGTGTCTAGAACTTTTAATTGAGACTTCAAAAATCCCTCAATTACTCAGTAAGGAAAATAAGCACACATGCTCCCACCCCTCAAAATAAACCCAACCTTTGAAGACACCAGTTTTGATGGAAACCTAAAAGTTAAGCCCTTCTCATATAGCTCTTACCAAGGCCTACTTCCTGTTGATTTGTGGCCTCAGCCTTGCTATAAGGGCATGTTGTGACTGCTTATTAAAAGGCCCTTGTTCTGTAGGTTAAAAACAGTGTACAATTCACCTTTAATGGAGAGGACCTGTTTAATAGTACTGGGGGTGAATAACTTTCCTGAACTTTGGTGATTGATTGTAAAAATATACTTATAGATGTGACATTTTTTTGCCCTCAACCTTGCACTAATTAGAGGGAATAAATATGGTAGTACTAATGGACTCAACCCTTAAAAATTGTTTTTCAGTATTGGATTCTGGCAAAAACAGAATTTTTGTGGCAAATCTTGTACTTATCAGTGTAAAAAGTGCTGCAGAAGAATTACAAATCTGGCTGTTAAGAGCAGTCTCCAAGAGCATGATCGGGCGATCACTGGCGAGTGTTGAATGTGCTGTGGCCACTGCCTTGGAAATGTGGCTGCCGATCACTCACTCACTGCCAGTTCACTACCAACTGCTGGTGTCAGGGCAGGCAGGCACACGGATCACAGTGCTGGTGCTCATCTGGTCATGCTCAGATGCACCCCTCTGTTGCTTGCATTTGTTCACAAGCTTAGATTTCTCTGCTTTAGGGAAGTAAGTCACAAATTCCATGCTGTAGGCTGTGTGGTGCCAGAAGGGATTCCTGCCATGATAGCAATGAGAAGTTTCAGAAACTCCCATCCTGTGACCACCCAATTTTTTTGTATGGAGAAAGCATCCCCAAAAAGAAGGATTTCCTGATCAAAGGAAGGCTGAGGCATGTCTGTAAAAAAATAAAGATTGTCACAAAGGGAGACTGAAGCTCCACTGCAGCTAACCAGAAAATTGTTGAGGGAATAGCTTGCAATGGTTGCAATAATTTTAAGATATTTACAATGCATTGTAGAAATTGTCACAGGACCAACAGAAAGAGATGTTGTACTTCATGGTCTCAGGTGGAAGAAATTGTCTATGTCAATGAGTTGATTCTAATTAGCATGTATTCCAATTTGTGACTCACTAGAAACAATGTTTCCTGGTCTCCCCAGTGTCCTTGTTATCACAGGCCAGATGGTTCTGTTGGTGGTCCTCTGTGGCAGGGAGCATTCAAACTGTCCAGAACTGCAACTGAGAAAGGGAGACAAACAGGAAACCCAGTACTCCCAGAAGACTCTGAAGGGGCACACAGGGCCCACTGTGGGTTCCTTGGTCAGAACAGGAGCCATTTAGATATTTGGAGTATATGTATAATTGTGTGCATAGGATACCACGCTGAAAATCCTAGCAGTTGTGTGCATGTCTATACTTAAGCATTTGTACTTCACATTTTGAAAACTAATTTTTACAAAAATGCATCCAAAAAAAGCCAATTGCAGCAATCTTCCTATACAAAGTAGAACCAGGTTTCTAAAAGTAAAGGAAAGGTTTCCTGCATTCTGAAATCCAATTGCCCAATCTTACCAGTACCCTGGTGGAAAAGTTTTAATGTTCTTATGGATATCACACATACAAAAGTTTTGTGTTTGCAAGAGAGTTATACAGCACATCTGTAAATTTGACCTAGTCTGTTTTGCCCACTGTGTGAATCCCATATTCTTAAGCTGAGATTTCTCTTACAAGCCTGTCTTTACATCATAAAAAAAATCTATCCTGTTTTTTTATCACCTCTTTTCTCTGTGCACTTCATGAGGGAAATTGCATTATTCAAAATGGATCCTTCAAGATCTAGTTGTGGCTCTAGTGCTTTTCTTAAAAGTATTTCCAGTTCAGGCATGCATAATTTATGCATAATTATATGATAGAAAATGCTGTAGCCTGTTGTAAATAAGGATCTAGTTGCTGGCAGACTTCTTGATTTTAAACAGAAAAAAATAATTTAAAAATATTCACATTGTGCCTCTAGGTCTTCTCATATATGTATTATAGACTTTGCTTTTCTTTAGTGTGGTTTACCTTCCAGATCAGGAGGAATGTGAACAACTAACATTACAGTCCCTCACAAAAAACCACAAAAAAATCAAGTTCTGGTCAAGTTTGAGTGGCCAACTGCAATAGATTCAATTCAAATATCAGTGAAAGCCATTATATTCCACTCACAGGGATCTCTCCTGGTTCTATTCAACATTCAGACAGAAAAGAAAAGAAGGCATTTGCTTTGGACAGAGATGTGAGTGGATATTCACTGGAGATATCTTGTTAGACAACTTTGTCTCAGATAAGAGTTTCACAAACCAAGGCTGAGGAAATAATTCCCATCAAAGAGCACAATCTTCCTCCATAGTCTGGTCCCTTTTTTGGGCCTTGGTCACAGGGAGGAAGACTCTATACTCTATACATGGGAAAGAGAAGCTAAAAAATTGGTTTAATGAAAGATAAGGAGCACAGAAAGACAGGGAGTTATTCAGTTAGTAATTATCGTGAGCACTGCCTGTAAATGCTGTAATTCTTAAAAAATGTCAGCATTCATGTGCAAAACAAACAGATCAGGTCTGTGCGTGTGGTAGTGCAGTCAGCAAAAGCTTGGGCTTGTGTCATTAGGATAGAAGGGTTTGGGATTTTGCTGAGCCAGCTCCTTACAGTTTTTACAGTTAATTCACTTATAGCTGTAATTTAGAACTTATAAAACTCATTGCTCATTAATGTCAGAGTTTCCCAATGTCAATCGAGATGATAGCATCAGGTATTTTGAAAGTCAGTAGGAAAAATGCATCTGCCTTGCACCAAATCTGCAAGAATTAAGAACATTTGGACTATGCATAGATTTTGAGGAGATAGAAAACCATTTAGGAGCTTGCAGAGCAGTTACTAACAGGAGCTGAACCAGACGTTATCTTGTCTTTTTTGGGGAAATGTAGAAAGTGGTAACTAGATTTGGAAGAAAAAGCACCTCTTTGCAATACATATAGATGTCTACCTCATGAAAAATATGCAAACTGTTCATATTAATGTCTCTAATACACTTTTCTATGTTACAGACACTCTTTAATAAAATGCAGCATGGATATGAAAGACAAGTGAAGAACATTGTGTATATTGTTGGCACTTAGAAGTGCTGGCTTTACTGAATGAAGTATTTTCTAAAATTGATCCTTCAGATCAGTATTAGCATTTTGTGGTAATGATATTTATTGAAACTCTGAAGAAGGCTCTTTCATTGACAAAGGTGTGTTTGAATTTGTTTTGGGGTTGCTTTTTTCCTTGTGGCCCTGGATGTTAAATTCTAGGCGTTTAAACACTAAAGTGAGTTATCAAAAACTACCTTGAGATAAATATGATCTGAAAAGAAAGTAAATAATTCAAATTATTTCTGATTAAAGTGTCCATCACTATTATGTCTCATGTGATGAAAGTATTTAGCAGTTATAAATTCTGAAGTTTTAATGCTCAGTTTACCTGGATGTGCATTTATTAAGCCAGGCTGGTTTTGGAGAAAAACAAACACAAAAAATCTTTTTAACTACCCCTTCTGTGGTAGACATGAGTGAACTACTCATAGCATATCATTGCTTATTTGCATGAATGGCTTTTTTGTATTAGTAAATTCCAAGAATTAAGAGAATTTCCAGTCTAATACAGACGTTTTTATGTAGAAGTCCTTTTCCACACCCAAATGTCTGCAGGTAGAGTCCAAACAATACGAGAAAGGACCATAATGATGAGTTAACACCCTTTTGGCCCAAGGAGGCTTGGCTGTGAAGAGTAGGAGGGCTGCTGTGATACAATTCAAAGCCTGGGAGCTGGGTCTGGTAGAGCTGCTACAGGTGCAGGTCTTAGTGGTAGCAGCAAATCCTCAAACAAGAACTTGAAGGTCAAAGTGTTTGAACTCAGGTCAGTCAGTACTCTGTGATGGCTAAGCACTATTTTGAAAGGGCTGGCCTCAGGTTATGCAATGGGACATTCAGGCAGGACATCAGGACGAATTTCTTTACAAAAAGGGTTGGAGTCACCATCCCAGGAAGTGTTCAAGAAATAACTGGATGCGACACTTAATGTTATGATTTAATTGGAATGGTGGTGTTTGGTCAAAGGCTGGACTCTATGAATGTGGAGGTCCTTTCCAACATTAATGATTCTATATTTCTCTGATTCTCTGTCACCAGCAAAGGATTGGGTTCATCCAGTGTGTCCTGTGTCAAGTTCACACAGTTACAGACTCACAGCTTCCCCTGGGAAGAACAGATGGAGATATCTGATCCAACCTCCTGCCCAGAGGTGGTCACCTTTGGATGTGGCTCAGGTTCCTGAAGAATTCAGTCACTGTTTTGAAGCATGCAATATCTGGATTTTAAATTCTGTGAGAAATTTTTGTCATGCATCTGAGAAAGTACAGACTACTTTAAGAAAAAGTAAAATGAGGGATGACAAGGAAAGTTGGGAGTTGTGGTGCAGTTTTGATGTGTTCAATAACTAGATGGAAAAGCATTCTTTAGACAGCACATTGCCAGAGCCATGATACTACACAGCAGATTGTTAGTATCCCTTTATCGTGTGTTTGCAAAATTAGGTGTTAGTATCCAGTGCTCCAAAACCACCTTGTGCAGATTTTGAATTTATTCACCACCACTTGCCAGGCAGAACTTGGAGACAATCAGCGTAGGGCAGAAACTTCCTCTTTTCAGAATCATAGTTTTTCGCAAAGCAATCACCCTATTTGTAAACTTTTGGTTTGGTTTATCAAATGAATGTGTTCACTAAACCCTTTCAAAGGACAAGCCAAGAAATTAAAATCCCTAACTGTCAAACAATGAAGTGATAGATTCTGAAGAGTTATTTATTGTATTGCACATTATTGTTTTTCTTTACCATTGAACATCATCATCTTATCACCTCTCCTGCTGCTAAAATCCTTCTTCTGCCATGAGAGCCAAGTACTTCTTTTGTCTTAGATGGCCTGACTAATTAGCATGTCCAGTAAAAATCCAAAATACTGTTATCAACTTTTGAAAAATGCTATCTCTATTTTATATTTGGGGAAAAAAGCTCACAGGCTAAAAATTTTGTCTAGGTTTTTGTTTAATTGTTTTTTTGTTTTTTTTTCCCCAGTAATATTACTTGGCCTGGAAGAAGACTTAATCTTCTTTTACAAACTTCACTATAATGACATCATAGACTTCATTACCACAAGGTATTCAGAAAAGGATGAATATGTAGAGGTCAGGACTACCACTTACTGTTCAAAATGCCAGCTGGAGGACATTACATAAAAGAATGACTCTATACTTACCTTTTTAATTAATATATTCTCTTAAATTAGCTGCACATGATAGAACACCAGGCTTTTTGGATCTTTGCATGAGGGCAGCTCATATTGTGTGCTTATAAATCATCTACTGTCAAATATCTATCCCTTTCATAAGTTTTTATCAAGTGCTTTTTAATTATATTTTGGTTAATTTGAGGAAAAAACGCAGAGTTTTGTTTCACCCTTATAAACAGGAAACATGAAATCTATGGGATTTTAAGGTTAACAGCTGAAAACGGAGTTCCTGTGTAAACATACATTTGCCACAGACTTTCTTTTAGAGCAAAAATAAATCAACAGTTAGAAAATAAATATGTAGACTCTTGAGTCTGGTCAGAGCAGGTGTCCAAATGAATGTTCCATTAGTACTGTTTGGCAACATAAACCTTTTTTAAATTTGGCATTATGTGGACAACATGTCTAATTGCAAGACATAATTACTGCCCAAATAATTCAGAATCTTCTTGCTATTCTTATTAACTCATTCTTTTCATAATTTCACATTTTACTGCTAGAAGCAGTGTATTCTATTCATATTCAACTTTATGCAGGGCCACAGAGCAGGAATAATGCAGTGTTTATAATTTCTGAGTAAAAAGAGAAAAGTGGGGTTTTATGATGTGTGTGCTCTTCTTCATCCTCATAAACATACAAATGTTTCAGGCCTACTTTTGCATTTTATGCATTTGATGTGCTTGGTTGCACAGAACTTTTTCTGTTTTCAGAGATATGTACGGAGAGGCCCTTTCCTGTTAATCTAGAAGAAGCACCAGTTAGCTAATAGCTCGTTTTTGTGGTTGGTTTTTGTTTGTGTTTGTTTGTTTTTATGTTTTAGGTTAGGAATTTTTTGTGCTTTTTTTTGTTTGTTTGTTTTTTGGGTTTTTTTGGTTATTCTGATTTCTTTCTCCAGTTGCCAACAGTGACTTACAGCAAGTTAAGAGACACTTCTGCACTCTGACAGAAAGTTTCAGAGGTCTTAATATCTAATCTGGTCTCAAAAGCTCTTTCCAGAAAGCAAGAGGTCACTTTTATCAATAATAATCATTAGAGATTATCATTACAAATTAGAAGATACGCAGGAAATTTTTGTTAGAATAACTAAAAAATTCTTTTTTCAGTTGGCAGAGTGCAAACACAGTATTGTAAACAGAAGCACAATGTAGGCCTTGGTGTATTATAAACTCTTACTTGTTATGACTACATTTACATTAACTTTTATTTTGGGAGTAATTAAATTACCAAAATATAACTGAAATATTCACTGGAGGGGGGTTTTGTTGCTTTTTTTTTTAATTGGTTGAGTTTTTTAATTCTTGTTATTATGTTGTGTCCTCTTACTTTTCCTATTACAGAATTCTGCTGGTGCGCTGCTTCAGAAAAAAGTATTTTCACATTTGCAGTATGACGCTTGATGAGCAATTTCTCTGAATCATACATATTTTTAGAACATTTTAAGAAACAATATGAGTTTTATTGGAAGTACAATGGATACTTTTGCCTTTTATTTTTGGAGTGTGCAGCTGAGCATGTACAGTAAATTGACTCCTTCATCTAAGAAAGAATTGGTTTTTCCCTTACAATATGTTCAATATGTTTTTTCCAACTATATTATGTGAAGAATGTCTTGCAAATATTGTGATTGCTTTCCAGCCTATGGCTCTTAGTCATTATATGTACCAATCATTTAAAAAAAATTATTTTATCTCCTAATCAGAGACCAAAAACCAAATAAAATTTTTGAGGCACAATGTGAGTATTGATAAATTTGTAAGCACATCTGAATTATGACACGTGCTTTGCTTGGTACATAGAAGACCTTAAAACTGCTTGCAGTTTTCTTATCTTAAAATTACTGCACAGGAATACACATTTTCATAAAAATTCAATTCTTTGTAGGAAATTATTTTTCTTCCTTTTTTAAAAATTTATTTTCAATTATTTCAAAGCTGGTTTTTTCCAAATTATATGTTTGTACTTACTTTTTATAAATGATTTTTTAAAAATTTATGTGTGTGGATGTAGGTGACCCGGTTCCTGTTAGAAAAATGTTATAGGCATTTAAATTTTGTTTTGCATAAAAATGTGCACGGCAAAGAGTGAAATATAAATTTTAATATTTTTAAATTGATAGTTTTTTGCAACTCAAATTTTTTTTTCCTTATAAATGCAAAATAAAATGCAAGTGTTTATTCTTACAGGCAGAAAATTAGAACATGACCATCTTTGCCAATGTATTCAAGTACCTTTGTAAAAGAGCATAAAAATTTATAAGGTATTGAGTGCGTTTCAGCTAAAGATTGCCCTTAGGCTGGACAAGGTTTGGTTCAAATATATGTGCCTGGTGGAGGTTATTCAGTGGTAAGAGCTAAGAAATATTTGAAATGGTAACACTGTCATTTCAGCAGGATATTTCACAGAGAAAATGAGGTTATTGGCCCTAAATACGTTATGCTGCTGTAGGCATAAGATATTAGGGTTTTGTTGCTGCTTCAGAAAAGTTGTTTTGTGTAAAGTAAATACCCAAAGAATGGCCACAGCAATTGTTTCACAGAGGGAGATTTGGCCATCATTACTAAAGAGAAGGAAAGGGATCCTGCAAGACTGATTCAAGGTCTCTGCTTGTTGGAGTTTGATTATCTTCCAGATGAAAGTATCAGGATAGCTCTTTATGGAGAGGTTTTCAAA
The DNA here is from genome assembly GCA_013397245.1 of Thryothorus ludovicianus. Taxonomy (NCBI): domain Eukaryota; kingdom Metazoa; phylum Chordata; class Aves; order Passeriformes; family Certhiidae; genus Thryothorus; species Thryothorus ludovicianus. The sequence goes on from VZTB01003664.1 coordinate 8,868, forward strand.
CAGAAATAAATCAATCAGTAAGAAATTAAGAAAAATAAACCCCCTCCCCAAATTTCCCACAAAGAGCCTGGTTCCCTTACCCTCCATAGAAAAAACCCACCTACTAAAATCACTCACAAGTTTTAGTGGCCTGGGGAAAATTAGTGGGGCAATTTCCATCATTATTTGTACCAAAGTGAACTGCAGAAGTTATCTCTATGCATGACTGCATTGGTAGAATGAAGACTGAATGCCACTGATTTGAGGAGACAACACTGAAAATTAGCTGTGGATAAATATTTTTTACCTTTTCCACATATCAATATGCTTGTGTAAGTTTAATGGATAGTATCTTTGAGTGGACATGGAGCATCTTCTACTGCTACAGTGAAAAGTCTTTTCCACTCCACATTTATAGATCCAAGCCTAAGGGTACGACCTGTATTTTAGTGGTGTTCCTATGCCAAGATGTAGTGGCTGAAGAGGTGACTATAAGCAGCAGACACATTTTCTCTGTCCCAGGTGAATGCCTACATAGGCTGTAGCCTGTCCTCTAGATATAAGATCTCTGAACTTGTGTCTGTGGCTTCTGTTTCTGGAATGAGGCTTCCAAAACACTGTGGATTCGCAATATAAAGTCCAATGAATTTTGTGTCTGTTAGCCTCACATTTCACTTTAGGACTCTTTTCCTTTTTAGCAGTAACTGAGCCTGCATGTAAGTCACTTGCAGAAAGTCCTGAAAAAACTCAGAGTACTTCTTACCACAGTCACTTCCTTGCTTTTCATCAGGGTCCAGAGAGAAGTGCAGTAATTTCAGTATATGTTGACTGTTTTTCAAGTCATTTGATCTGAACCAGTTTTAGAGGAAAACACAGCAAGATGAGACAAAAAGTGTGCTGTGATTGCTTCTTCTTCTGCTCTTCCCCTAAATAGATAGGTGTGTATATTTGTGTGCATTTGATGTGTCTCTGTGTGTGCATGTGGGAATGAAAGCTTCATAGATACTGTTATTTATTAGAACTGCAGTGACTATAGCAGCATTCACAAACTTTAGGTGTGACACAGGATGTAGCAATATGTTATTGAGAGAACATGCACAGTCTGCACTTTTGAAAGAAATAAAAGGTAATGATTGATGGTCATGAATTAGTCACTGAAAGTATTAATAGAAGCATACACTATTCCAATATGTTCTGCATCAAGAGGCTCTTCTGTGAAAACAGGCTTTCTTTTCAGTTTATGAATTTGAATGCAAATCCATAGAAATATTTTTATCACTTAAGGAGTAAATATTTTAGTTGAGAGTTTTAGTTGAGTATGGCATCACATATTTTAATTATAGTGTAGATCTGAAAAATCTAGTATCTGCACCATCCAATAGATAATTTTTTGCAGCAAAAGTCTTTATTATAAAGACTATCTTTGAAGCAACCAAAGTCCATATTAGGTTTTGCAGAGAAAATACTTTTTCTTAGCTCAAACATGTAAAAATTTTATTGAATTCAGTATTTTGCCATTTAATGTTTAACAGAAAGTGCAGGATCTTGGCTCTACTGTGGCCCTCTTGCAGCTTCCAAGTATGCCATGATCCTAGTTTTCCTGGGTTTGCATCTGACTGTGTCCCTTCTATGGATCAAAGGGACATGGGTAGATCACTTCACCCTCACATTTCTGCTTCTTCTGCCTTTTTCTCTTAAAATATAATTGAATAACACATCATCTAGAAATCTCAGGTTACCAAAAAGTGAAGGTTTTGGAATGGTGGACAATATAGAGCTAATTATCTTAAGAGACTAATCAGTTCCTCTGCAGAACTTGGGACTGCTCAGGGTGCTGACACAGGCTCAGGGAGTTGATTTGGGCTGTGCCGTGCTTTGCCACGAGACTTTTGGTAAAGATGGCATGCAGCTGTGTAACTCTCACTCTGAAGGGACTCTGAGAGCATGGTGCCTCTCTTGTTTCAGATATCTAATTGTAAAAGTGGCTCACTGATCCCTTAGGATTAATGATAAAAACCCGAGTGTCACAGGGCAGAAAATCAGATTCTTTCTCACACCCATTCCCAGCTCTCCTGCTGAGATGGGTGTGTGGTCCCTATTGTCTGACGTCCAGGTAGCCCACGGCGTGACTGGGGCACTTTCAAGTCCTGTGTGTAACCCTATGCTCCCTGGCTATTCAGCAGTGGCTATTCCTCCCACTCCCTGGATGATTATATGCACAACTGATTGAAAAATTAGTCTGGCCAGGCGTTCATTTTTGTTTTGATGAAGTGTAGGAATGCTGGTAATTTATGTCTCTACAAGAAAGGCATAGCTGAATCTCCTCAGATAGATCACTTCCGAAGGGTGCAAAGCTGACCGCTTGGCTTACAGTGTAACTGCAGAAGGAAAGGACTGCTTTTTCTCCCTGTTCCCTCGGCAACGCTCACTCTTGTATTCAGCACCAATCCTGGAGACCAGAGAACATAATTTGAGGGAGGAGCTGGTCATGGGGATTCTGAGCGTGTGCTGCTAGGAATGTCACCCTATGGATGTCTGCTGTATCACCTCCGTCCCCAGTCAAAGGAGCTTTTAAAAGGAGAAGGGTCTTCTTCAAGACCCTCCTTCCCCCTCCCCAGACCCCCGTGCCTCCCCCTTCGCAGCCCTCGCTGTCAGAGCGAGCGAGTGCCCTCCCATGCACAAACCATGGAAGTGAAGAGAAGGTGGTTCCCGGTGATGTCATTGGCGCTCTCCAATCCGGGGCACCCCTAGACAGAAAGAAATCCTCTTGAGCACCAGACAAGAAATACAGATCTATTAAAAAAATAAAGAAAGAAGCAGAACTGCTGCTGTCCACAAAACAAGCTCTTAATATATTATTTTTTTTTTACACGCACCCCTCCCTTCTGAGCTTCT
>VZTB01003676.1:0-28306 GCA_013397245.1 Thryothorus ludovicianus
CCGTGCGTCCCGCACAGTGACAAACTGTGGACTCAAGAGGTCTGCAAAGTTTCTGTAGAACCTTGTAAAATGACTATTACAAATAAGCAATAAAATCTAGCAGTACAGTTTAAAAAACTGCACCCTATTCTTAACTATTTAAATGTGTGCATAGGCAGATGTAGCTGGAAATTCTGTTTATTCTCTGAACATAACCTCTTTGTTTCAGTACTCCACCATCTGTCTTCCACTTTGATGTTCTGTTCTGTTTCAGTTAAAATTGTCAGGGAGCAGCAAGAGTTTGTGGATCCCAAAAGATGGAGAGCCGAGGGTGATCCTCACCCCTGTGTCAAAGTCGCAAGGGTCCTGAAAAAATAAGCAACTCTGCTTAGTACTGACATTTTCTAAAGCTCATTATTGGCAGTGTTTTAGGCAGTTGGTTTATCCTGGTGTGGTCTGAGGGCAGACTGGTTCCGCCGTTCCCTCCCGACAGCTGTGCGCAGCCATTCCTTGTCAGCCACTGACCTCAATGGGAACTTTAAAAAGTGGTTTTGGATACGTACAGTTTCCATATTTTCTCTCAAACATTTGTCATATTTGTTTCCCCCCTCCTGGAATTCTGATTAATTACATGAATGGAAGTGACTTTGGTATTAATGATGCCATTATATACTACATTGAGTCCATTAATAAATTAATAATGCTGGGTCTTGTTTGTTTATAAATGAGGCTTATCGAGGGATGTTTCAAATGAAAAATACCACTGATTGCTTGTAATTTAATCTAGTGAGTTTTCATGCATATGAGGCAAAGTCAATTAGCCCTAGCTGAGATATTTCTAACTTCCAACTAGATTTCAAGTTCAATGCAAATAATAGCAACCAGAAAAAAGAGGGGGAAATATTACCAAAATTCTTTTTTTTTTAAAAGCTCCTATAATAGTTATTTCTGTTTTGGAACATGGTTCTCGTTCTGCCTTGATCTTGCGTGCCTGAAAAGAATATTTTGTTTTTGTATGTAGTCCTAACTTTGAAATTTATTTGGATTGTGTTGACCTAGTCTAGCACCAAAATCTGGAATTTTCCTGTAATGTAAGATAAAATGTCATTAGGCAGCAGAATTTGTCAACAAAAGCCTGTAAACTGCAAAGTTGTTCAAGCCTTTATTTTCTTCTTTCTTTGTCAGCTTTCTGCATTGTTGATTGATTTGCTCTAGTGCTGCTGTCAGTAGTTTACCAATAGCCTGGTAGAATCTCATGACTGGCATTTTGCCTTTTTCAAAACCATCTGATTGCTGCAGTAAAGAATCTGAACCTCTAAATCAGTTATCAAAGCTGTTAGCCTTCTTTTATTATTATTAATGTGCTCTTGGGAAAGGAATATTGAACAATAACTGGAAGCAAGTAAAGTACTGGAATAAGCCTGAAAAGGTCAGTCCTAGGCAAGAGCCTTTCATATGTAATCTCTATTTATTTTTATGTTCTAATGTAATAAGATGCATGAATTCATATTTTTAAATGGAGTTTAAAATGCTGCTCTTTAAAATATTAGTAATTATTTGCAAACCACACATCAGCAGCATGGGTGATATTCAGTTTAATTCCTAACTACTTTATTTTAAGGATTTCATATGCTCTTTGTTAAAAGTGGTGACAAATATTGTGAATACGTTTCCACATAATGATAGAGAAATCTGAATCTTGAGAAAAGTGTGACACTTTATAAATTTTATTTCTAAAATGTAGATTCAATGCAATTTAATTTTATGCCTAAGGGACCTTATGTGAAGAAAGTGATATCAGAATTTGAGGGAAACTTAGGAAGTTTGTGCATCATAGCAAGCAACTGCAACATGCACTGGAAATTCTGGAGGAAAATGTTTTTAAGTGCTGCATGATGCTGTGAGATATCAAATGTTTTGGGAGTAACTTTTAATTTCTTGCAGCTAGGTGAATTGTTATGACCAAGGACCAGAAAAGCTAATACAAACCTGTAGGAGTATTAAGTGATCATGTAAGAATTCTCTTTTTTTAGTCCTACGTAATAATAAAATAGTGAACTAGCTTTTATATAAAATATTTTGGTAATTTATTGCTCTATTAATCTGATGGGAATTCTTAAATGTGTTGTTCTACTGACTATTCTAGAAGAGTAGAAAACATAAGATGCTTTAAAATCTTTTACTGCTCAAACCTAAAGGTAAATTTTCTTTCCAGTAATAATCTACATATGCATGTTATGTGTACCCTAAATATCAGTGCTAGTACATTCGTAAGGTAATTTAGAGGCTGTGCATTCTTCATGTATTCAACCCTGAAGGTCTTTACTGATCTCTGTGTATATGTGAAATAATGAAGTATAGAAGCTGCATCTGGTTTAAGCTTTTTAAGGCTAATTATCCCATAAAGTAATCTGTAACTAAGTAGATTTTTGTGTAATTATGGGAGGAGAGTAAGGTTGCAGACAGGAAGTTCTATGAGCTGAGAAGATGGCAGTGAGAAGAAATTCTTCAACTGAATATTTTTTGTTGAAATTCTTAGATTTTTGTCAACATTTAGAAGTTAAAGATCATCCCAGAGGACATATTTAACAAGACAATGAACTGTTATTTTTAAAATCAAGAAATACTTTAAAACCCTCAGCAATATTAATTATAGAAATTTAGACTCTCTTTTCTGTCCCTGTTTGCCTAAGTCACATGCATATATTTGCATTATACAGGTGACAGCTGATAGCATGTCTTGCTGGAAAGTAGCAGGAAATATTGTTTAATAGTGCTGCTTAGAACTGAATAAATGCTTTCTACTATATTGTGACAACTGGAAAATATCATACATTTATCAAGCTGAAGATGAAGCCAGTCTTCTTCATTAATCATTTAATAGTAAATTTAAATGCAGGCATATTAAGTATTATTTAAATGTATTGCATGTTCTACATCTAATTTATAAGTTACAAATTCTAATGAGATTTCAGAAGAGGCATTCCTTTTTGTTAAAATCTGTCCTCTTTAGTTATAAATTTGCCAGAAAAAGCTGAGAATTTTTATCTGCCAAAACTTTAAATTCAACAAAGTTTTTTTTCTAGCACCTGGTAGCATCACCTTGGGAAATCTGGGATAAATTGGAAGTAAGTCTTAAAAAGGTGATTTTTCTTAAACAGAGTAACAAAGGAAGGTGCAGGAAAAGAATCTCTTGAACAGGTAACATTTTGAAAGTCTCTTCACAGTGACCTCTTAATTTCTCACTCTCCAGGGAGTAGTTTGTAGTAAAACTATTTATTGGAGAACAGACCATTTATCTTGCTATTTTTTTTTTTTTTATATATTTTCTTCCCATGGGCATGATGGAGAGAAGAAACTGTGGTGGGGAGGATTAACAGCAAGACTAATTTCCATAAGTAAGAATTCACAGAAGGCAGAGGAAAGTTGTGGATAGCCCCATTTTCACTGCTGTAGAGTATGTATGCACAGTATTAGTGTATCTTATGCCTATATTGTACTGTAGGTGTACATGAGAGATTTGTTTGCCACTTAGTCCATTTTCCTGCTCACTGCTTTTCTTCTCGGGATAAATGCTCTTAACTTTTCTGTAAAGGATAGAAACCGTTACAGGGCTGTATCCATATAAGAAGAAAAAAATCCTTAGGATTAGTTTGGAGTAAAGCTTTAGGCAGTCTGTTGGGATTATTTGTAATCCTCTATGTGAGATTTGTGTTTAAGGATAATACTTATGTGGATTTGAAGTTTTTTATTGTTCAGAACTTCTTACTCTCTACTTCTGTGATAACTTTTTCAGGCAGGTGTCTTTTCAGAACCTTCCCACTCAAGTTTTCAGCTTTAATGTCATTACGAGCCATAACTATTTTAAAAGCTAAAGGTCACATTTGTCTTCAGTAAAAATGACTGAAATTTATATAATGTACATTTTAAGGAGTATGTAAGGCTATTTTTCATTTGAAAATTCTCTTCATTAATTTGGGGGAGTTATATTTCTTTGAGGTGGTGTTGGGAAGGACCCATGGAATCCTGTTGGGAAACTGGTGGAATAGATTCTACTTGTATGTTAGTTAGGAAATTCAAATGGCTGATAAGAAGTGCAATAGTTTGGCTTTTTAAAGTTTACCAGAAATTTGCAAGTCTTCCTGTCCATTCAGCTGGAAAATGGAAATCCCTATTTTTCAGTAAGATTAAAGATACACTTTATAGATCAGGAGAGCATCTGGCAGCTGGTAATGTTTGGAAAAACTGAGATTAGCAAAATGTTTTGATTTCCACACTGTTGCACGTTTCCAGCCAGTTCTTGACTATGCTGGGCTTGGTTTTTTTTTGCCTCTTGGGATATTTGTAGTTCAGAATCACCTATGATTTTGAATCATGAGTGGGAAATGCAATGATACCCATTTCATTCCAGAAGATTAAATTGGTAGCTTTGAGCAACATGTGCATAGATGCTCAGTGATTAAAAACAACTCCAAAGACCCCCAAACCCCACCCAACAAAACCAAAACCAGCCAAGATCTTTTTACTCCAAAATGACCGCAATCCCATTTGCTCTCTGGCTGGTGTACTTGCTATTTTTTTTCTTTTACAAGGCTATCTATAAGTAGGGAGAGAGGAACTGAATGTCTGGCAGCAGCTTCCATTTCCTCACCTCCTTAGTTCTGGCATTAGCCCCGGCAGTATTCAGATTAAAAGGGGGATTTTAGTTGTCTGCTAGTGATGATGTTTGTTTGTTCTTAATAATTTTATTCTTAATCAAGATACAAGTTGAGGTGTCACAAGAACTTCAAGCCTCGTAATACCTTCTTTGTCATCTTAGGCAGGTTGTATTTAGCTTCTGAATGGGACTATATAAAGTTCTGCTTGTCCTGTTTTCTCCAAAGCTGTCCTATTTGAATTGGGTAGAAAGTAGGCTTCTCCACAAAGGGAAGAATGAATCTGTTTATTTTATAAAAATAAAGGTGTTGAATCTCCTTCATATACAATGCATATACCTTCTGCATACCAACCATAGGACATTTCAGGCTTTCAGAAGTGCATTACCAAGATATCTTTGAAGTTGGAAGATATTTAAAAGTGTTTTCTTTAAAAATGTGTCTGTTTTCTGTATGTTGGCATCTTTTTTTCTGCATTCCCTGTCATGTATTCCTCTTTCCTTCACCAGTAGAGGGTTTTATAGTGCATTTAGTCAAATGTCAGGAGGTGATGCACAAGTGAAAGTGTGTCAGGGAAATCTTTTACTAAAGATCTGTTGAAAAATACCTGGAACAGCTGCAGGGGAGGAAGCATTGTCTCATTCTCACTGTTTTTCTCGACTCATGAAAATCTCATTTGGAGTTTTGATGAGTTCAGAGAAACTCTGCCAAAACCTAGAATTGGCACATAAAGCCACAAAAATAATGGTTCCCCCTTTACTGAAATATGCTCCTAATGTGAGTAGAGTATGAAGACAACTACTTTTGGATTGTCCAGGGGTGTCATGGGATCAGCCCAGAACCCAGATTATGGGACAAGTTTGTGTTTATAGGTATGGGCCAAGGGAGGACCACTTTTCATGTGTCATATTGTGGCCAACTGAAATGTCAGATCCCCTTCTGAAAAGAGACCTCCCCTTCCCTCTCCAGCTTGACTTTGCATGGCCATGGGCATTTACAATTAGCTCTGAAACTTGCCTCTCTTTTTGCTCAGAAGCTCGACCATGTATTTAAATGCTGAATTTCAAACATCTACAATTAAAATACAACATATAAAATGAAATTAATATGAAAATTTTAAATGATGTTTGGGACAGGACCACATCAATACTTTCCTAGGTATTTATTCTGGACAGCATAGAGTGCACGCTTACAGCAGGTTACGAGGTCAGAAAACTCACAAAAGTTGTTGTGTCTTAGAAATTTGAAAATTGCCAAATTTTTCAAGCTCTTAGAAAATGGAACAAATGCTGTTTGTAATAAAAGTAAAAGCTCATCATTTTTCCTATTTGGCTTTTCTGTTTAATTTACAGTGCATTAAAATAAAGGCCATTCTGAATTTCAATAGTACCATCATTTTCCTTATAGCTGCTGTATTTTGGGCTAATCTCAGGGCAATGTAGGTAAAAAGAAGTATTTTCTCTTTGAAGCTTGTAAGAATATCTCCTTTTCTTTCCATCAGTTACATCTGAGTGAATTTGATATATTTTCCCAAGGAACTAAATTCACTGTGAACTGAAGTTTACTCTGGAAGAATGTCAGAACTTCCCTTTTTTATTTCTCTGTGACAAAATACTCGCTGCCTTTTTTTATTCTTCTTCTTTTTCCAGAGGCACTAAGGATCGAAGTGACCCTTTAAAATATGCAGTTGTTCTGATGTTTTAACCAGATATTTTTTTCTCCTCCTCTGCTACTTACTGTGACATTGGCTGGCTGCACCTACCCACACTGAGAAATGCCAGTTTTATACTTTTGCTGTGATTTGTTTATAGTCTTTGGAGTATTTTAGACTCCCTCAGACTTCAAATAAAGTATTTATTTAAATACAGCATATGCTATTATCTTACATTCCTTGTAGCATTACCAGATAAATCTGGCATTCTTTTGTCCTCTGTGTATTTATATTTTATTATATTGCAAGTCGTATTATCCTTATTGCACATTACCACAAACTGAGAATTCCTACTGCATTTGCAGATGTGGTTTTACCATCTCAAATGGTCACAGCATAAATAATAGAAATACTGCCTTGCTTGTCCTCTCAGTTCCTGTACTTTTGATATTTAGTATTGATATACCACTGATTGTTCTTAATTTTTTCCTACTAATTAAATGAATCTGTCTTTGTGCTGGTGTTATTATGGGGCACAAAGATCTAACTGCTCCACCAGTGGAGGTTGGCTGGGAGTCCCACATTGTGACAAGACAGGTGACCATCACGACAAGGAGCCAGGTTGCTGAGTGATGAGTCAGGGCTGGGGTCAAGCCTGGAGACAGTGGTCAGGGTCAGAGTCCAAGAAGTAATTTCTCAGTGAGTCCATGGTGAGCTGAGGCATGTCTGAAGCTGAGCCAGAAGGTCTTGGCCAGGCTGAAGACCAGGGGGATACAACTGCAGTGCAGCAGTGAGGGGAGCCAGTGGTACAGCCCCAGCCAAAAAGCAGCTGGGCAAGAACCTCCCTTCTAGTTTTCTTCATGATGATGCTTCTCAGCAGCATTGATGAGTTTGGACCCAGCTGGTAAGCTGAACTAAGCATAAAGCCATCAAGAAAGATGTGTTCAGGGCCCTCACAGTGGCACAGGTTAAATTTCTTTTTAGTGTGAATTCTTCATTGGAGGACCATGGAAGGGTTGAGATTGGAAGGGATCTCTGGAGGTCATCAGGTCCAATCCCTACTCGAGCAGAGCTGCCTAGAGCAAGCTGCCCAGGACTTTATCCAGATGGACTTTGGGTGTCTCCAAGGACTGAGATACAATGAAATTAAAAGTTGTACTGGAACCTGAACTGTTTGTACCCAGGAGCTAATTAGCTCTCTTCTAGCAACCAGATGCTTGTTAGTGGTGCATCCATGTAGTTTTCTCTATTCAGTATATGGCAATATTCCCCAGCCACAGCTGGAAATGCTAGGCAAGAGGTGCAGTAGACAACGTGTTATTTCTTTCTCAGCCCATTTTTTTATAGTTTCTTCTTTCTTAGCGTCAAAGTTCAAACATGTGATGTCTAAGACTTTTTCACCTCTCACTCTGTGTTAGACACTACTAATGTGAGGTTTTCTGTGCAATGAGCTATCATCATCTCCTGTGCATCTCCTTTCTTCTTAACTGAGCTTAGAAACGCATGTGATCAAGAAAAATATTAAATGTCAACTTCATAGTACAACACTAATCTTGAGTGTTGAGTTAACAGCTTCTTAATTCTTAGGACACTGTTACCACACAGTCAGAAGCATGTTTGTGGTTTTTCAGTTGTGTTCTTTAGAAACTGAAAAGAAATATTTGATTAATTTTCTATTAAAATATTCCATTTGAGCTGTATAATTATTTTTTCTGACTGTGTGCAGTCTGTTCCTCATATTATTTTGTTTCTGCTTGCTGTCCCTCTTATATTCCACACATCAGCCTTTTAACCCCTATGCTTTCTTTGAGTAGAGTGCTTGATGACCTGTTGGATTTACCTTCATAATTGGATAGAATGGGTCTTTATGTCACTATCTAACATGGTGTTTAGCCTATGTTTGTCTTTGAATTATCTTTTTCTTGAATAACAAAATGACTGTCCAGTAACGGACAAAAATTAAACTCTAAAAACCATTGAGCCTGGTTCTCAGCACTGAAACTTGAGCATGTCTTCTTTTGTCTTCTTTTCTAGCCTTCATCCACTATTACATAAGGAATTTGTTGGATTAAAAATAATAACAGGAATTAGAGAATGGATATGCATATGTTTTTAGGAGGAAGATTTCGAATACATTTGGGGATTTTTATCATTATACTTTTAATCAGGAAATCTATAAGTAAATAATTGCAATGAGTCATTAAAAAATTCCTAAGGAAAAAAACCCAAGAAACAAAAAGCATGGTAGATACTAGAAGATCATGTTGGTTCAGAATTTCCCTTGTGACAAGCAATTTTCCTGAACTTTGTGTAGGAGAATCCTCAGTAGTCAGGCACTGTGAGATTATAGAAGGGATGGGCTATTGTGCTGGAAATTTGGCTGCCATGAAATTTAATTGCCATTTCTTGTCCTGTACTATAGGATTTTATAGTTGTAATCCTAGGTATAACATACGTGCAAATATACTTCATATATATGCTAGAAAAGATAAGGTCTTCCACAGCAATGAAGAAGATATTTTAGTCTTTATTATTCCAACAGACTCAGATTTCCTTAAAAAAATAATGGTTGTACCTCTTATAACACTAACCTAGGGTGGTTGAGAATTTTGTTTGTTATTTTTTAAATTTTTTTAAAATTGTTTTACCAGCCTTTAATGTCTAGAGGAAGCCTGAAATACTTCTGAAATTTAATAGTTGAAAGGATTAGGGCACTTTATGGTGTTTTGCTTTTACTAGCATCTATTTAACTCCTACATAAATTTGAAAAAGTTGTGATTTGTTAAAAGCTCAGGCCCTCTTCTTCCCGTAATGTATAACTTGCAATATGAAAATCTTAAAATTGAGATTTGAGATTGAAATTTCAAATGTTTTAATTTTTATTTTTTAAAAAAGAAAAACTAAACCAAAGAGTTTTTCCTAAATAAATAAAGAAAATGCTTTAGGCAAAAGTCCAATTTAAGAAAGCCAGCCAAAAAAATGGCAATTCTCATTAAGAAAATATTTCCTAAAAGAAGAATTGATGTTCATTTAAACAAAGCCATGATTTCTTTGGAGACAAGGTTGTTTTGACAAACCATTTAAACGTTATGACAGCAAACTTTTAAAAATGAAATGTTTCTCAGATGACATCCTTACAGATATCTGGCAATGATTTATGAAGTTATTGTTGTGTTGTTAGTTAACCAAAAACTAATACTTGTCTAGCAGTAAGAGAAAGAATTTGCATTGATTATCATTAATACTAATTAATGATATAATGGTATAATTTTAAAATGGAGGAATGTTTGGTCTTATTCTACACTCTTAAATCTAATCTCAATAGCTTGATTGTTTGTTTGTTTAATTATACTTAGATTAAATTCAAAACAGCCAGCTGATCTTAGCATCTGGTAAATATTTATCGCTCATTTGCCAAATTCCTCAGAGCACAAATTTTGGCTTATTCTTTGTCCTAATAATGAATAACAACTCATTCCTCAAAAATTACACTGTAGAAGTAGCAGGGGTGGCAGGGAGCCTAGACATTCTAGATAATGCTCTTGCACATGAAAAATGTATGTGGAAATTTTGGGAACATTACAGGACTGGATATTCTGTATGCTGACCATAAAACTGATCTCCCTTGAAAATGCACAAAAACTTGAGTGAACAGGTGGCAAATATTAGTGTTTTTCCTGGGGTGTACCTGTGCCCATGCTTGTTACAGCTCCCTTCAGCACAGCTTCATCCAGCAGGCTTGGTATTTAGGAAGCAACAGGAATATTAGAAGAGATGTGAAATTGGATTTGTGTGCTGAACCAGTAGGAATCATACAGCAGTGAAAGCCCCCTGACATTTGCTTTTGAAAGTGCAGAGGAAAGACATTTACTTTTTGAATCATCCATCAGCCATCAGGTATATGGATGTATCTGTCCTAGAAAAATGTGATGGAGTGTTGTTAACCAGTAAAAGGTGTTGTCTGTTCAGGAAGTGGCAAGGACTGGTTTTGTGCTATGGCACAGCACAATTCCAGGCACATGTCCCCATGAAGAAAAAGTATATTTGAGAGGTATGTGGCCTAGAACGAACAGTTTAGAAGATAATGGTCATTAAAATCCAGCAAACCATAAAACTCTAAGCATATGAAATATACGTACATTTTTTTGTTTTGATACAGAATAAAATTGTATGAAATTTAGGGGGCAGAAACATTCTGTCAAGAAGTAAAATAGTCTGCTTGGCTCCTGGGCAGAGGGAATGTTTCATGAACTTGAAATTTATATTGCAGGTTTTGTGATTTTGTTGTTTTGCCCCCATCCAATTACTTTTCAAGTGGGGAGTAGATTTGGAATTTGATTAGGGGTTTTTCACAAAAAAACCCAAACAATTATTTATATTCAAGTTACCAATTATATGAAGTGAACAAACTGAACAGTTTTAACAATGTACCTCCTCTTAACTGCAGTAATATTAGATGCTCTTTTTAACACTGCTAGTTGGCAATATATAAAATATATAGCTTTCTTAACAAAGGGAATTTCCACTTTACAGTGTGTCTTTGAATTCAAGATTCTGTATTTAAGTGGGATAGGTATTTTGGGGTTTTATTAATATCATCTGGAAGTGTGCATTAAAAAGAGAAAGATAAACATTTACCAAAGTTTACAATGTGATAAATGAACAGAGGGGACAAGTCATCTCTTTCCTGTGGTATTTTTCCTCATTAAGGGAAGCACAGGATAATTTTAATTATTCATGAACACCTATATGTTATTAACTGAGTCCAATCCCCTGTCCTGCAAACTTTTTTGGTTTCTTTCAAAACACACATCTTTCATTACAGGATTATTTACTTTTGCTACATCTTGCTTAATTCTGGATGAATCTGGCTATTTGCAAACTCAGAGGAATGGTCATAGGGAAATGAAGGGTTACTGCCTTGGCTTAGTATTTCATAAATGAGTGAATTGCATTGTACCTCTGAGAGCATGAAATTTCAGGTCCTGCCTCTAAAAACATGTCTACCAATAACCTTTCACTGAAGTCTTCATTCAGAGGGGTTTTTTACCTTTTCCCTTTTGCTATTTCTTTCATAACGATATGTTAATGCTGATCCTGCTCTCCTGACTTCAGTGCCTCAAGGCATTTGGTTTTGGGTTGTAAGACTAGTAAATTGCCACATGTATGGAAATTGCCCATTTACCACCAACACTGTATCAGAGAGGCAGCAGGAGGTCCTCACTTCCCTTCATATGTGCTCTTAAGTTAATGCTTTTATTAGCAGGGAACTGTGAAGAGTAATATCAGGCTATTTTGCTGTGAGCTTTGCTGTCAACCTTTGTAGTGCTTTTTAGCACAGTCTCAACTTTCTCTGATAACTACTTAATTAGTGTCTGTTCAAAAACTAGTTTTGGACCCAGTATCCTGTATTTCATGGCCCATTTGAACTCACGTTTCTTGTAAACATAATGTTTTCAAAAGTACTTGTGCAAAAGGTCATCATGAAAGCCAGGTGTGTTGATTTACCTGAAATGAGGTGTCTTTTACAAATATTTTATATGTATTTAATACTTAAGTTCATGCTGTGCATTGACTTTTTAATGCGGTAACTAGACAATACCCATGAATTAATTTTTCTGACTGGGATTTATTCCTTTATATGTCTTTATGAAAAAATATTCTTTGAAATGGTCATTTACCAATGTTATAATTTGAAAAGTGTATACAAGAAACACCCCAAAACTCCAGCAACACAGATGAGTAATTTGAGATGTCCCTGGTATTTATATAACTTATGTGATTATAGTGCTTCAGACAAGGAGTAGTGAATTAGAGGTCCTCCTAAAGCAGTTCATCACTTAAAAACTGTAATTATCCAGTGGCTAATATTTAATGATGTAATTTATTTTCTCCTGTGAAATTCATTTGTTTATTATACGGAAAATATATGAGATTGTGTTGTATTAATTATTTTCTGGGTAGCAAAAGAATATGCTACAAGGGAAGGAAGTTAATATACACTGGCTTTAATCTTATCACAGATGAAACAACTTACTATGTAGACCATTGGGAGATAAATAGCAGAATTTATCCATACATATCTAATGGAGGAAGAAGGGACTTCCACTTGCTGAATACTGTTAGGATGGCTAGTCAGGAGATCATGAGATCCAAAGGGAAAAAGACAATTAGGAATGTTGAAGACATTCTTATGGCAGATAAAAAGCACAATAAAATAGGAAACTGGTAAAAATCCAGCCAGAAAAGAAGGCACAGTAATGCAGTATATAATGGAAGTGACAGCCCAAAATTAAAAAATGGGAGTTGGTAAAGTCTTTTGTTAAACGAGGGCAATGTGAAAGCCTAAACTAATAAATTTGTTTCTGACATTTTAGAATCTTTCACGTAAACAAAGATTAAAACTAATTTAGAATCAAGTAATAAAACTTGTAGTATCATCCCTTTTAAGTCCTTTACACATGCATATATCATCTAAAAAGTTTTCTCAAAATGTTTGAGAGGGTATTTCTGGGAAAGTTAACTATACTGTTAGAAATATGGTAAATTATAGTTAACATGCAACCTGGAGATCTCTGTATATTACTAATGTAGAAAGAAAATTGTATCTAGGAGAGCAGATTTTGTTTAATATTGTGGAGGATGAGAGCATAAAGACTGAAAAATCCTTGCTTGATGCTTAAAACCTTAGATGATCAGTAATCTGAAAGAACTGACATGCAAGAAGTAAAGTGTGTAAGAGAGAAATACCTTTTATCCCCTTGGAATTGCTGGAAGAGCAATAAACAGGGATTTTATGTGCATAGTACCTTTCACAGACCTTTACTGCTCTGCAGAATGACAGATGGTCTACAGGTGGTCTACAACTAACACAGAAAACACAAAGAGAACAGCAGTTGTGGTTGGATATTGAAGTACATGTTTATATGTCAGGGCAGGGCCCCAATAAATGTTTGGGCAGACACACTGCCAAATTATGATCTAATACAACAAAAATAAGAGGAGATAAATACTTGGTTTCCTCTGTAAGATGATGTTGCAAACTTTGTGTGGCTCACGTTGATGTTTACGTCCTTTCCTTTCTCATCATGTTTGAGTGTTACTACCTTGTGTCTTTGGAGAACAGCAGGCCTTCCTCTGGAACTGGTGGCTTCAGAGAGGTGCAGAAGACCACTTAACAGCACTGTATTGCATTCACATAAACAACAGCTTTGGCATGTCTGTAGAATAAACTGAAGGTCTCCTCACATGACTTATTAACAGTGAACAGACCACCCCTGGAAGTGTGTTATATGTCTCTGTTAACATGGGTCATGGCAAGTTTCACTGTTTTCTCACACAGTTCCAGGAATGGGAATCTTCCTTACATGATACTGTTGCTGTTTGTGAACAATGATGGGATTCCAGCACTCCTGCCATGCACAAGCACCATCTTCTTGTACTAGGCTTGCAATTTTTGGTAAAACCAAGGTCTTTGAACAGCTGAATCATGGAGTAGCTGTTTCGCTTTGCTTTTTCAGTCTTTGTAATGCCACTACTGCCAGTGAATTTTAATCTGCCAACATTAAATGCTGTAAAATGTCTCTATTGCCCTCCATTGTTGCCTTTCCATCAGCTGCAATAGCAAAAACAGGAGACATTTATGCACCAGAGTTATAAAATTTGTTCAGTAGAAACAAATAGGAGGAATTTATGTGGGGGAAAATGTCCATTCTAAATGTGTCTGTGAGATAAAAATGTCTCCATTCAAACAGGGCAAGCAAGTTCTCTCTGAAAGCATCCTAAGAAATCATTGGTTTGAAAGGAGAAGCACGTTGAGAGAGATCCCTAGGAATCCTAGCAACAAACCTGTTACCTAAGATATCTGCTTGATGAAATTACACACGTGTGGGTTGAGTCCTTTTCTGCAATCTATCTCTTTAGAGGTGAGCTTCCTAATTCTGGATGTTTATTCTCAGTTAAGTACATAGCCTTCTTGGGTATAACATCTGTGCATAATCTCCTTATCTGTAAATAAAGGATGTTAAAATATCTTTCAAGGTTTGTGGCAAGTTTTATCCCTGGTACTTTTTTCTCAGTTGCTCAGAATTTTGACAACAGACTTGCCTGAAATTTTAGTTCTTGATCAAGATTATTCTTATTTGTTTAATAGAGTCAACGTTATTGTTCAGATAAAATCTTCATGGCTCTTTGTACTTAAACATTGCTGAACACTAATGAATCAAAAATTTTGGTTTTGGAAAGGCTATATTTCTGTTAGTTTTCTATACAAAACCAATTACTTTGAGTCTTTTAGTATGACGAACACGATAAAATTGTAAACCATAATATTGCAAATGTCAGAGGTGCAGAAAAATTTGAAATTATTTGAGTATTCTGTCATGTGAATGATGACAAACAAAAGCAACCTCTTCTTTTCCCCCTTCTCTCTATCACCAAAACAGACTAATGTTAGGCTCCCCAAACTCCTTACAACTAGGAAGTCAAAGAGTTACTTTTATATTGACTCAACTGTATGTTATTTAGGCTACAGAAGCAAGATCGCTGCTTCATTTTAACAATGAATAAAAATAAACCCCAGTTTTAGAAATCCAAGTGGTCAAAACCCTATATGAATGAAATGCTAGGGCTAAACTATCACTGCCTAAGAATAAACCACATCCTATAGCATAGAAGTGATTTTCAATCAGCTTTTCAATGTATTGCATTTTCAAACAGAGCAATTGGAGATTAATCTCTAGTAGGCCTCACTGTTAAAAAACCAAAAAGAATGAGAAGAATTAAAAAAAAACCTTTGTAAAATACTGAGAACTTTAAATCGAACAAGAAAGTGCAAAAGTTCCCTCGCTAAATCTCTGGTTTTGCAGGACTTTTGAGGTAAATAAAAGCATTATATAGAAATGCTATAAAATAGTTTGAATATTCTAGAAACCCAAAAATGTAAAATGAAGATATAGCAGAGTGTGAGTTGTAGCTGAAATTTTAAGTAAATTTATAATGTTTATTCTAGTAGTTATTAAGAATCAGCAACAGAATAGGTTCATACTGAGAGGATGAATGTATTGAATTAATTTTTTAACCTTAGGAATTAGTGAATATCATTATACAATTGGTTGCAATTTTTTATTTCCTAATTGTCTTTAGCAACAAAGATTTTTTCCAAACTATTCTTTCTAATTTTATGATAATAGCAAAAAATTACTATTTAATTTTTGATTTTCCTATTTTTATTTTTCACTTCAATCTATTTTCACTTTTCTAATAGAGAGAGAGTAGAAAACTGTGACCTACAAAGAATTTGGACTTTTTAGCTTATTAACAATAGCAGAGAAATGGTTTTTATTATTTTTTTTGTTAACAGCTGTAATGCAAATAAGATTTCATTTTGTCAGTTCTCTTTTTTGTCATTGACCAGAAAGATGAAATGAACTTTTCCTTTATCTTTCTGGAATGAATTTGTTTTCAAACCAGAAATGGTATTCAAAGAAATGTCTTCTTTTATAGTGTTTCTTTTAACATATGTTTCAGTTTAAAATTTAAGAAGGAAAAGTATTTTGTTTTTAAAGGATACTAGGTTTTATTTTTCATCTGGTAACGTTAGTATAAAGTGAGTGCTGAATTTTTTATTAAGGTTTTGTATCCTAGTTTATTTGTAAGGGCAGTTTTGTCTGTGTAACATGTCTGCTGGATTTTACTGTCTGTGCATGGGCAGGACAGTGGTGAAGGTCAGGCTTGATTCACCAAGGGGTGAGTGTTGGATGACTGTGGGTTGGATGGTGGATTTCATTTTCTTCCCTCTAAACTCCAGGATGGCTCTTGTACTTCTTTTCAAATGATGCACAGTACTGACAGTTTTGTCAACAGCTTTTATGTTCTGGAGGCTTTTGCTCTTTGTTGTTGATACTTCTCAAGACAGACTTTGAGCTATTCTGGAGCAGTATCAAAATGTTTGTACTGTTCTTCAGATGTTCGTTTGCCAAAAATACACTGTCTGTCAAAAGCCTCTGTAGGATCCTGGATTCTTCCATTTTCATTGCTTGCCCAGCCTGATGCAAATTGGAAGTGTGTGAGGTTTTGGCGTTAGATGAACTGCTATGCAAGAAAACACAAATGTTTGTCACATACTGTTTGTCGCCTTGTAGCCCACTGCAGACAGCACACCTGATATTATCTGAGTTCCTGGGGAGGAGTTACAACCCAAAGCTGTAAAGAAAGCTATAAAAGAAGCAAACAGCACCTGCTTGTTGCGCGAGTCTGTCAAGTAGCTGATCCCTCAATGACTCTGTTTGTGATAACGTTACCACAGCCTGAGGATAAACTTGCTTTTGAACCTTGGAAGAGATCTTGTTGTTAACAGCTCGCAGCCAGGGAAGGGAGCAGCCAAGGGGAAGTCTGTTGATCACTTTAAATGTTATTACCTCATTCTGCTCCTGTGGAGGTTGGATACAAAGTTTTTGACAACTGTTAAAGAACAGTTCCCAATTCAGCTCCTTTAAGGGTCCACTGTTTCCAGAGTTGCCAGCTGTCAAGCTCCAGGTGAGTGTTAGTGACCTTGGGCTGCAGGATGTAACAGGTAATGGTTAGGTTAATTGAAGATGGCTGTTAGTACTGAAAATGAGGCCAGAAATGAGATGTAGACAGCCCAATTTCACTTAATTTATGACAAACTCATCAGGAATACACATAGTTCTTAGTCCAGTGCTCTTTATTACACAAAAATGGATAATGAATAAGGCCAGAGAGATGCATTTTGACAAAGATCTTACAGAAAGCTACTCAATTTCTAATTGTTTTCCTGCTTATTACTTCCATTGATAGATCTTCAGCTGGCAAGGAAAATGTGCAGGATTTTCAAATATGTTTTCATGACTCAGCTAAACTAATCCAACTTAATTACCTTCCACTGAGGCAGTGTGTTAGCCCTGTTCCAAATCCTGTTATCTGGTTTCATATTCTATGCAAGCATTTAGCTTGTCTGATATAGTCTGTAGTTTGAGTTGAGCCAAACTTGTGAAACTTGTGAGGGATGGCAGTGGTGATGTTAGTTTGGTTTTGTTTGGGGTTTTTGAAAGCTGCGTAGTTTGCTGTGCCATGAACAGATAAAAAGGCCTGTGCTGAGCTCACAGTGGTTGTCTGTGGTCGTCAGACTCACTTGGGTGAACAGTGAAGCTGCATATATAGGCACTGTTGTGTCAGGGAGGGAGGTATAAGGTATGAAATCAACAGCACTGGTTTCTCAGGATAAAAAGGAAAAATGATCTGTAATGATTGTTCTACAAGGGGCAATTATATCTTTCTTGTTTACCAGAGCAAAGGCTTCTATGTATGTGATACTGTGAGTTGGAGAAAGTGTAAAACTAGAAATGAAGAAAGTAAATGCTAAATCAATAATAGAAGATTTTTCACATATTGCAGATATTTACTTTTTAACTTATTTTGTTTTTCTGTCATTTGTTGTTGACTTGCTGATTTTTAACAGTTTTTCCTTTCATCTATCCAGCATTATCATCTTGCTAACCTAATGTTCCATTTTGCAGTTTATTATTATCAATCTGTTCCTTCATTGCCTGTCCTTCCTCCTTGGGATTCTAATTGACTTTTAATGGTCTATTTCTGCATTGTTTTTTGCTATATCTACTTTTACTTTTCAGCTGCTTACTTTTACATGCATCTGGTCTGTCCTAATCTGAATTGTAGTCTCTGCCACTCCTCTTACTGATGTAAACACCCTTCTCTTTTACAAGAAGAATTCATGACTGGTAGGTTCATTCTTTTCATTACTTTTAGATTTCTGGCTAAAGTGTATCAGTTTGGGGTTTTGTTCAGGACTGCAATGGATTTTTTGACTGGAAAGACACCAATGGAGCTTTATACAAAAATGTGCCCCCATCTCTCAGGTAGAAGTAGCATCGTGGGAGAGGTATATACCCAGACATTAATGCTGCCTGAAAATTATCCTCATCCAGGGTGTCCTGGGTTGATGCTAAATTGTATCCCCATTCATCTGTTTCGCTCAGAAATTTTTTTCCTATCCCGATTCAGCTAAGGGGGGGGGTGGTTCATTTAGATGTTTGTTTGTTTTCCTTTCTTCCCCTCTCCCAAAATTTGGCCTAAACCAGGACACAGGGTTTCAGTGGAAATCTTTAAGGCAAAGCAAACAAAAAGTCTCTAATACTTATTTGGTCACTTCATTAAATTAAAGCTACAAGTTGATTTTTTTATCAGTTAAATTTCCACCAGGGAGAGCTTGCTGGATTAAATATAGGCAAAGCTGGTTGTTACTTAGTTGTTTTCAATGTTTCCTGTGGATTTTTCTGAAGTCTCCATAACAGTCAAGCTGCTGGTTGTGGAAGGAGCCCTTGGGGACTGCAGCACTTGGGGTCAGGGGCTGGGACTCTGACCAGCCTATGCTGGATGGTCTAGTAGGGTGTGGGGGCAATGAATGATAATGTTGTGTGGTACCTCAGCAGGGGCACTGACCTCCACTTAGGATCCTACAGCATGAAATCACAAGACAGCTCTTGCAAATGGCAGTGGCATCAAGAACAATTTTTATTTTTTTACCAAGCCACTTTATAATAGCTTTCTAAAAACTATCTTTTTCAGCTCGTTCCACTGATTCTAGTTTTAGATCCTAAGCAAACACTCATAGTTCTCATTGTAAACAACAACAAAAATTCTTTATTTTGTTAATAGAGAACATAATTTTCCAGTACTCTTCATGCTGCACGCAGCTAGTTCAGCAATGGGCCTTGATTCCTACCTTTCCACTGACAGATATTTGTGTTTTCCAGTGGTATGCAGTTTTCCTTTTTGTTGTAGAGTGGTCTTTAGTATATTAAATCTGTCTACTGCTGGTTCTGCATCTTGGACTAAAGAGGTTTAATGGAGATGAGGGAATACAAATGAATCTGTTTCTGACAGAGTTTTATCTAGGAGAAATTTCCCTGTAAATGCTAAAAAAGCAAACCCCAAAAAGTCAATGTTATGAGTAAGGTAGGTGTGAATAAACCAGTTATGGATGCACCATCAGGACAATTAATTTTATTTTATATATTTTATCAGTATGTATATGCATTAAGATAAAGTATTAGTATGCAGAACAAAACTGTGATGTGTTAGATGAAACAGTTTGTATAGATACAGTTTTTAATAGTAGATTTTCCTTCTAAATTTCTTTCTTGAGAAGGTGCTTTAAAACTGGTTTCTCCCTTGAATGGGGACAGAGTTGCTAAAAAATCTTGTGAAGAGGTAGTTTTGTGTGTTTTAGTAGAAGTATAATATGTACTGGGTAAAACTGGAGAAAAGTCAGAGTAACTTGTTGTTTTAGTATAAGGTAAGGTGCAGAATGTCGTGCTGTGCTGTAACTCTGTAATCCAGTGTATTAGAGGGCTAATAATAAATAATTCATCAACTTTCTTTTTGTTTGTTTTGGATTGCATAGAGTTCACTTTGAGCTTCCATTAGTCCTTCGTTGTTTTGTGAACCCATGATCAAAACAACAATGACATTTGCAGGATAAGTGCTTCACTTACAATATTCAAAGAAACTGTTTTCACATGTCAGCAGTCTACTTAAGCACCCTACCTGAATGTCTGTCAAAATGCAATTGCATGAGCACTGTCACAGTGATCTTGCTGTAACACTATCAAACTGTTGTATCCCTGTTACCTGTCAGATATTGTCGTTACTCAGCAAGAACAAGCTGTGTGAGACCTGTGATAATCTGATCAATTGTATTTTAATGTTTACCAGATCATTTTGTTAGCTCTGAAACTGTAATGCAAGTTTTCTTTCATTATTGCATTATATCTTGTAACTTTATTCACCAATAATTTATTGAAAAGGAGAAAATTATTAGTATGAAGCTGATAATGCCATCCTTACAGGGATGTTAATAAGAAAATCAAAATCCTCTGGAGATAGTTCTAAGTCGTATTTTTAAAGCTGAACATTTTGACAGCTGTCAAGTACTGTCTGATCAAAGGAAGTGCATTTGATAAAATTTAATGGTTTGGGAGTCACTTTAGTAGTAATTAATCCTTCTTGCTTAAGCATTTCTAAAACTATAAATCCATTTGATTGCTTTGACAACAGTCCTGTTACCAGCTTACTGGGGAAGTTCAGATAAGTGTCCCTGTTTTGCATGTATACTCTGAACAACTTATCTTTAGAGACATTGTTTCTAAATGGGAGAAAAATTAGAATGTACTTGTTGAAAAAGAGGTCTGTATTGTTTCTTCTTTCTGCACCACACTTTTCAAGTTGTCTGGAACCGTTTGAAGGGTAAATCTAAGGGCAAGACTAGTTTACTTGCAGTTAATATAAGCAAAATGATGCAAACTTCTACAAAACTGAAAGTACTTTAATGATGGTATTTATATAAATACAAAATGTTATATGCTTAGTAAAATTTTGAAGAGTTGTCTGGGTAAGTCAACAAAAAAGCAATTTTCTTCCACTCCAGTTAATTTGTTCACAGGGAACACATCTTCTGAATAAACAAGCAAATCTAATCACTGTGACTTAAAACACAATAATCAGTTTTTAATGAAGATGTGTGTAGGAATCTAGAGTTGTGAAAATAACACCACATATATCATCTCAGGCTGAGAAGTCAAGTCACTAAGTCTCATGTCTCCTATCCAGACTGAAGCAGACAAAGAGGAATGCACAAAATGTTTTCAAAATGTTCAGACTAAGTGCTGTCAGTCTCTTAAATTCACAGAACTTCTTGAATGGGGGAACATATTTGAATTCAGTCTGACCTATTTGATTCTTACTTCTAAATAAGGTTGTTTTCGTGTTGTTTAATAAAATAGAAAATCTTGCTTCAGAACAAAACCTGACATATTCTTATGGTTTAAATAATACACATCAATAGAAACATGACCTGTTTACTTCTTCCATGACCCTGGAGAAATTTTGTATAATAAATAATAAAGCTATATCTCATTTCATAAGGTATTTTTCTGTAGATTATGCAGACATGTATACTTAGTTTCAGAGATAGAAAAATTAAGTGTAATATATATACTGTGTATTTCCACAGGGCCTTGGCCTTTTTTAAGTAAAGTAATGTCCCTGTCATGCTACTGAAGTAATACTAGGGGAAAATAGCATATTACATCCAATTTAAAAGATACTGTTAAGGAGTATTTCATTGTAAATCTGCTACAGCCAATCTGGTCTCTTTCAGCACATGAAGCAAGCCCAAAGTATGGCAAAATTTTCTCACTGTTCACAGTTTCCTTAAAAAGCAAAACACATGTTGAAGAGTGGTCTTTGGCATATTTAGAGGTTTAAGATCTGGTATGTGTGAAGGTTTTAACAATAAATGGACTGATCTGCTGTGATTCACAGGAGGGCAGAAAGGCAACTGTTAGTTACTGGGATAAGATGTTCAATTTAACACTTTAATAAGTAACCTCTGTCTGATAGATGGGATATTTTAGAAGCGTGTGCCAAGTAAAAAGTCTGTCTTTGATAAAATTTATACATTTTCTAATTTCCAATAAACGTATGTGTCAGGGTAACCAGGAATTCAAGTTTAATGTGAAGACAACTGAATAGTAATGTGACTTTAACATGAAATTTGCAATATTCATTTTAGAAAGGCCTTCGCTGACTAGCGAAGCAGGTATGCCAGGAGTTTTTCCCATATTTATCCCTCCACAAAAATATTTAGAACAACTTCTGATCTTTAAGCTCATATAAAAAAAGGAACATATCTCCATTGCAACAAACAAGAAAAAAAAACCCAACAACCAAATTCCTCAAAATGATCTCTCTTTCCATTTATGTCCCTTAGCTTTTTAGATTGAATTTAGATTTGCTGTTGAATTTTAATTTCAGGATAATTGGCAACTGTGCTGAAGTATGTGTTTGAGGATTTTTAATAATTGTTTGCTAATTGACATCCCCATCACTCAGTCTGATCTATGTGAGCACATCCTTGTTTAAACACAGAACTTTGCAGATCCAAAATGATGACATTTCTCCAGCACAGAGTAAATTGCAGAATAAAGAGACATTATATAATGTCAAATCACTTGCAAAAAAGCTTGTATTTAGTGCTGTAAGTCTGTGTGAGGTGTCTTGTAAATGTAGTGGTTAAGTTGAACATTTTATCTGAAGCTATTTTATTTTTGTAATGAGTTTGAAGGCGCTTGCATTTTTCTGAGTGTGAAATATGCATGTGGGATTTTTTTAAGAGGGTATTTGTTTGAAAACTTACCATCATTGACAGTAATTCAATGATTGCTCACTACAGGATTCTAAAAGTAGTAAAATAAAAATTAGAAGGTGAATGTTCTTTAAGGTACTTTGGGTGGAGTTTTATTGCAGGAGGTGAATAAGGAAAAAGCCATCTTTGACATTTAAAAAGTAGTAAAATTTTTGTTTGACTTCAGTGGAATTTGATCTACTTCATAACCCATGACAATATGTTAAGGTGAAAATCTGTTTCCTACATGAAACTGTCTTTACAAACGGGAATCTTCAGGTTGCCTTGAAAATTGTCCATGCAATTAACCTTTTTAGGGACTACAGAAACATGAGTTTAAAGATTTGTTTGTTTTGAGAAGTTACAACAGAATTACCCCTTCATGTATCCTAATTTAATTTTTCTTTTTTTTTTTTTTCTGGTAGCAAAAGAAGATCACTGAAACTTCTGTCTGAATGTCCATATTTAAAATTGTTCTCTCATGACTGATCAATAACATATGTCTTGAATTCGTGTTTTTAGACATGTATTACTCAGTGGTATCAAGTATGCAATCAAGTTAAAGTTGCTAAAAGTCATTGCAATGAACAGCCTGTGCACACCCTGGTAACATGCAGCAGATCTGGAGTACTTTGTCTGGCTGAATGGCCTTTACACTACAAACTTGGCTAAGTATAGACTGTCCATCAGGAGTAGTCAGCTTGTATTCACCAAGGGGAAATCATGTTTGACCAATCTGATGGCCTTCCATGGTGATAGGATGTGTCGATGAGGAGAAGGCGGTGATTATTGTCTACCTTGACTTCAGCAAAGCTTTAACATTGTCTGCCATAACATCCTCGTAGGTAAGTTCAGGAAATGTGGGTTAGAGGAACGGGCAGTGAGGTGGACCAAGAACTAGGTGAATGGCAGGGCTCAGAGGGTTGTGATCATCAGAGCAGAATCCAGTTGGAGGTCTGCAGCCAGTGACATTCCCCAGAGATGAGCACTGGGTCCAGTCTTATTCAACTTGTTTAGCAATGATCTGGATAAAAGGATAGAATGTACCCTTGGCAAGTGTGCTGATGATATGAAACTGGGGCAGTGGCTCACATGCCTGAAGGCTGTGCTGCATTCATTGAGAGGCTGAAAAACTGGACAGAGAGAAAACTGAAGAAGTTAAACAAGAGCAAGTGTGGGGTCTTGCACCTGGGAAGGAATAACCCCAAGTACCAGTACAAGTTGGGGGCTGACCCGCTAGAGAGCAGCTCTGAGAAAAGGGACTTGAGAGTCTTGGTGGATGACAAACTGACCATAAGCCAGCAGTGCCCTTGCAGCCAGGAGTGCATTGGGAGGAGTGTGGTCAGCAAGTCCTAGGTCGTGATCCTTTTGCCCTACTCCACCCTAATGAGACCTCAGCTGGAGTACTGTGCTCAGTTCTGGTTTCCACACTTGAAGAAAAACAAGGAGCTCCTGGAGAGGGTCAAGTGGATTGAAGCTAACTGGGGGTCTGGAGCATCTCTCATATGAGGAGAGACCACAGGAGAAGACAGAAGAGAAGGCTGAGAGGGGATCTCATCAATAGATGTAAATATCTGAAAAGATGGTGCCAGACCTTCTTCAGTGGAGTCCACGGACCAGATAAGAAGTAACTGCTGTAAACTAAAACATAAGAAATTCCACTTGAACATGAGGAAGCATATCCTTACATTGAGAATACTGGAACATGCCTCTCAGGAAGGTTGTGGAGTTTCCCTTTCTGGAGACGTTTCAAACTCACCTGGATCCTGTGTAACCTGCTCTAGGTGATCATGCCTTGGCAGGGAGGTTGGACTAGAGGATCTGCAGAGGTCCCATCCAACTCTGTTTGGTAATTCTGTGAAGTGCCTGTAAAATGGCTCACCTGTCTGGTGATAACCCATTCAGGTGTTCTTCTTGCCAGTGTTTTTTAACTCTAAGTCTTACAAGATTTCAATTAGAGTTTAAATGCTTTACATCTGGAAATTTTTTACTAAAATAGAAGTTTGACCTTTATAGCATTGAAGCATTGTTGAAAATTAAGGACTGTTAGTTATCATACAAAACATAGAGGTTTTTTTGATGTTGGCTTAATGAACAATACTGTCAGGGAACTCTGAAGATATCTCAATATCACTATGTGCCAAATGGCACATTTGGGTGCACCAATTTAACACTTGCTTTGCCCTTCATTCTTCTTGGAAAAGGTAATTTTCACATAAGAATATTCTGTGCTTTTTTGTCCCGAGCTTCTGTTTATACAATGAAATGTAGGACTCTGCTAGATTTCATTCCAATGGGGATCTTTGGGCCTTTTAAAGCCAGTGGAGAATAAGAAAAAAGTTTCTGAAATTTGAAAGGCCTTGAGGAATTGTAGCATGCAGAGTGCTGTTGATTGAGGGACAATTTATTGGAACAGTTTTGTTCTGATAAAAAAATGTGTGATTGATCTGGTAGTCCTCTGTGGGAACCCAGGGCTTGTCTCTGACTGCCCTGGAGGCTCAGAGACTCAGGCAGGGGGCTTAGAGACCTTGGCACAGAGCCAAAGACAGCTGTGGTTTGGATTCTAGCCCATGGAAATGATTACCAGCTTTATGTGAAGAATTACAAGTCCAAGAATAGAATAATAATTAGTTTATCACAAAAAGTAGATTTTGGGTTTTTAGTGTGGTGTGTAGGTAAGGACAAGATGGAGGATCTCATGGTTTTTAGGCTTCTTCCTCCTTGTTCATCTACTCCATGTTTCTGCTGTGATGGTGGCACTGTTGATTGGTTTAGAGTAGCAACAGACTGTCTAACATAGATGATAGGTATTGGAAAATAATTGTAAATAATGTACATGTAGTTTTTAGTATAAAAGATTAACACCACCCCAGAGGCATAGAGCGTGCCGTGAACTCACCTGCCAGTCAGAGCTCCGCAGGTCAGAGAAAGAATGTTATAGATAAGGTAAAATAAACAATCTTGAAACTAGAGCCGAAGGCTCTGAACTCTCTCTTTGATCACGGCTGGGGAAAACAGGACTTTTAACATCTTGGGAAGAATTTCTGCAGCCCAGAAAATCCAACAGTCCTCCAGTACTAATGATCTATCACTATCTAGGGGCAGTTTCAGAATGCTTAATCATTGGGGCTGGAAATACTGAGTCATAAGAACAATGATCTGTTTAATGCCCTAGAAATCTGTAGAATATCCAAAAATGCTTATTATAGTTTGAGCCTAATGCTTCCATCCCACTGTGACCTCTGTGGAACTCCCAGAATATGTAGAGACATCATTGAAATAAAGTTCAGGGCAAATTTTGCCTTTTGACAGACTATTCAGGCAACTGTGCAGATTTTGCTCTGCAAGAACTTGCCATTAAAAATGCATTTAGTAGACTCAGACATATGGAAACTATAACACATCTGGTCCCTAAAGTCAAATTGTGTATGAAGCACTATTGGTCTTTTTTCATTTCTAAATGTTCTCTATTCTGATGGTAGATTAAATGGTTTGTAATGTTTCCCAATGTGTTGATGTTCATGTAAATCAACATATAATCTATCAGCATTGTATCATTTTGTCTAGTGATATTTCTCACCATTGATTTTGTATACCTTTGAATTCAGAATACTGGAGGAGTGATTACCTTAGCTACACCATTCTTTTAGTTTTAAAACATGAGGTCATTCTGATGAGATTTTATTTCTGGTTTAAAAACTCCATAGCCCAAAACAACAGCTGTCAGTCGTCTTAATGAAGAATTAAGACTGAGGATATGAGCACTTGCATAAGCGTAAAAGATACTTGATGATGTATTATAATGTTCCCCAAGCAAAGCATTCCTGAGAAATAAAAGTGAACCATAATGTAAAAGATAAATGTAAAATATAGTAAAGAGAATATGCAGACTTGATATATGGATATATATATTCCTCTTGCCTGAGGCAACCGACCAAGTATGACACTGAGTAATTGTACAACTTCTGTTCTCAGAAAAGATTATTTTAATAATCAAATTAAATTTCAAAACCATATTTCTATCTCTTGGATACCTATGGAAAGCATTTTTGAGATTGTTGGGGACAGCAATGGCACTTTATAGAATCATAGCATGGTTTCAGTTGCTTGGAAAAGTATCTAGCAAAGCTTCTTTTAAATAAATCTTACAAATGATTTGACAAGAGAATATCTCTCTGTACCATAGAAACTCTTGACTTATATCAGTGAAAATGGTAAAATGATGATAATTATCTGGAACTTTTTGGCTGTGCCGTAAGAGAATGATAAGTGTCACCTCACTAATAATTTTGTTTTCAAGCTAATGGTGGACTTTATAGACAAGACTATATCCTTGCCATATGATGCATGTAAAGTAAATGATTATGTGCATGTATCCAGCTATCTCTTGTAACTCCTGAAATTGGAAATAATTGAAAAACGCCTGTTTCACACCTTGGCAAAAAAATGTGTGTCTGTAACTTAGACCCTGGTGAGATGATTTTGATGTTCTTAAGAATCCTCTACATTCATAAAAGAAAAACTAAATAGATTTTTTTGAGGGGGAAGGAGCCTTGATAAAAAGAAGATGGTTTTTGATAAAAACCATGATAAATGTCTTTCTATGAGAATACAGGAATGAAAAAATCCTATAAAATTCTGGGACGAATGGTGCATAACAATGATATTTTCATTTTTTAAAATGTTTTATATTAGTGAATTTTGGGGAGAATCTAACCATGAAAGAACATACTATAAATTATAATAAATTATTTGATTCATTGGTACTTTTGAAACTGTTGAAAGTTGTGTTTGCTGAGGTTTTAACATGTTACACATTGAAATTTTATGTCCTCTGCCCCTCCCATTACACCTGAAAATAGGGCAGGCAGAGCAGAGGAGGTGGAGTTGGAGGTGACAGGCAATTATCTTAAACCAAAACTACTGCAGATCTGTGCCTGTTAGCAGCTATCTAAAAGTCTTGAAGTTAATAGAAAGATTTCCCCTCGAATGTTCTGGATGGGATGCTTTGTGCATTCTTTCTTCATTATGTCATTTTGTACCATTTATATAGTTAGTGTTCTTCATTAATTTATTGCCTCTTTGTCCATATCCGTTACAGGGCCATGAATGTGCTGTTGGTACTTGTCACTTAGTAAAATGACAGTATTTTTTGGAACAGGTTATTTTTCCATTTAGATGCATTGGAATTAATGAATATTTTGAAAATATGGATTAATGTGAACCTTTGAGATTTTAAGAGGAACTTTCTGAACTTTTCCTATAATAGTATAAATTATTTATAAGTAAACTGTAATAAAGCTGCAGTCTTTAGGCGTTAAAAGTAATGCTTGTTATCTGCTGGTTCTGGAAGGTTTTAACTGTTACTTGTTTTTCATTAGTGTTCGTCCACCTGAAGAGAGGCTCATATGTGTATGGAAGAAACCTGACCTTAAGATTAAAACTCAAAAAGAGGAAAAAGTAGGGAAAACAAAACCTGGTCAATTGTCTTGCTAGATTTAGGATGTTTACTATAAGAAGGTCTATACAACTTATATTTAAAATGTGGGCATCTCATTTTTCCTACCCTTCTGTTGGGGGTTGAGTTACTTTCTTGTAGAATTTTTTCCCAAAAGAGTGTCTAGGAAGCTGATTGAAGCTGATTGCTGGGTGCTTATGGATACTTTAAGGTACTTGAAAGAGACAAAAGAAGTGTCTGTCCAGAGAGGGTGGGATCAACCCCACCTCCCTTTTGGAAGGGCTCGGAAGGGGGAAAGGGGGGACGGGGGTGCAGGTTTTTTTTCCTCTGACTAGAGA
>VZTB01003700.1:1386-11705 GCA_013397245.1 Thryothorus ludovicianus
TAACAGACAAGAACTTTGGAGCTTCAGAACACATTGCTCTTAGGCAGGGGACTCACATGAATGCAACACCAGCACTAGTCTTTCTAGTTAATTGAACAATTAATCGAACATGGAAAGGCTCTTCAAAGAAGTGAAAGAACTACTATCCATCCTGCATGCTACTTCTTAGATCAAATACATATACAAATATATTTAAGATAAGAGGACACATTTGAAGCATTTAAGTTTAAAATGGTGAATATTTATTTTTTAAATAGATATAAAATAACCATCTAGAAGAAAACAAAATCCTGTCTTCAATAAAAGATTGTCATTTCCTGTTTTGAGCTCCTTACTAGTGGGGCTTTAGCTAGGTAATATCAAATAAGCAATATATCAAATGCAAGATGTTTGGTAATTGTTTAAAGATGTGTGAAAAAGTGTGTAGACCTGTTACGTCTGACTAATTTAACACGTGTGCTCTTTAGAAGTAATAGAAAGTGAACACTGAGGCTCTGTGCACAGACAGGATTTTTCAACCCTTAAAATTAACAGTACTCAAAATCATGGAGATAGAATGGATATTGGAAATGCTGTTGATTTATTCCTTAGAAGTGTTTTGTAACATTACTGTTTCTTGACAATGTCTTCTGAGGACCCAGCTGGACATACTCCTTTGCCTGATTACAAAATTTTTATTTTAAACAAGTAAATACACTTTGTGGGATTGTGTTAATTTCATAATTGCTAGAAGTAAATTCTGAAAGGGCTAAAAAGCTAATTACCAGCTGAAAATTATGTTCTTTTACATATATATATAAATACATGGCCTGTTCTACACAAGGTATTGCAGGGAAAAAAAGTTTAGGCTTTTGTATTACAGGTTTTTGGGAATGTTTCATCACATGGAAAGTTAAAAGCTTAGTCATGTTACAAGTGACTTGCAAGTGAATTTGCTCACAGAAGCAACATACAGTTAATTACACACTTGCGTTTTTGGGGGTTTTGTTTTGTTTTATTTTTCTTTCCAAAAGAGAGAGAGATGTATGTAATAAATTCTGTTGATGGCATTCACTCTAGGTAGTTGCTAGCATCACTCTAGTATGATTTATATTTCGACCTTGCCCTCCTTTTAATAGCTATAAGAGGGAGATTAATATCAATGTGCTTTGGCTATTTTGACAGAAATTTCCTTTGGGCAAAGATTTTACTTGCCAATAAGCACACACATGCATCAATCACTATAAAATACAACAAAATTATTATTTCATGGGATGCTACAGAATCAAATAACATAAATTCAGAATCAACAAGCTCAGATAAATCCTTGAAAAATGGAGAGGCAATGAAATTTAATGTCAACACAAACTTCACAAAGTTCTTCTCTCCATCCTTCATCAATGTAAGACGATACTTAAACTATTATTGATGCAAGTTATTTTATCAAAGGGAGGAGAAAAAAAGATAAGTAACAAAGGACATTCTTAGCATGACCATAGACTAAACAGTCTAAGGAGAAACAAAAAAAAAAGAGATAGTGAATTTTTTTCCTCTTGGTACTAGTTAATTAGTAGGTCTCAGTATCTGGCAGAAAAGGAAGCTCTGGAGGAAGCTTTGAACCAAATAACTTGATAGCTTTATGAAAATACTTAGAATGGAGTGATTTCAAAAAGCTGATGAAAGCTTTCTCCATCGACATGCATGAACATAGAGCAAAACAAATTTTCTAAGAGGAAAGCAATATCTTCTAGATGAGCAAAAGATGTAAAAAGAACGGATGTCAAAACATTTCTCATTAAGCAAAAGCTGAGGGTGTTCTGCTCTCTATGTGTTATACAATGGCTGTTGAATCACTTACAGGTTCCCATGAGTCAGGAACCTTTGAAGAGACTACATATGAATCAAAAACCTGAACCAAAAACCTGACCCAACAGAACCATGTGGGGAGTATCTATCCTCCACAGCAGAGCAAAAGGCTCTCATAAACACAAGGTTTCACTCATTATAGAATTATGACAGGTTTCTCAGCCTCTTCCATCTTATATATTTGTACCTTGCAGCCCATAATGGCTCTTTCTCTAACAGTCCTATGATATGCTAAGATATTATTTCTGTGTTGTGCCTGTAAACGGTGCAATATTGGCCTATGTATGCACATATCAATTTGTCTACTGAATATTTTAAGTAAACATTTAAATTTCTTAAAGACTATACTCAATTGCCAGCTATTTTGGGTGATAGTGTATTTAACATCTAATGCAACAAAGCAGCTCAAAATTGAACTGGGAATCATACAGAGTAATTCTCAAAGTGACTATTCTCATGCTCTTTTTTCCAGTTCAGCCCAGTATTGTAGGTAAGTTCAGAACAAATTTTGAAGCTTAAGGTACAACATGCAGTGGGAGGTGAAGTGCAGATTTGACAAGTAGCACAGATCCCCACTGGCAAGCTGGTAGGTTCCTGAGAATTCTGGGATAGCTGCAACTTATTTTTCCACCATTCTCTTTGCCCAAGTGAGGACAATACTAATTACCAAGCTATTTCATAGCAGTAATATAAGGGCCTTTCTATGTAAGCACAAAATAGAGGAAAACCTATTTCATGTTTTCAGAGAAATTTGGGAAATTTCCTCTCAAAGCTTATGCAATTCCTGCAGGAGCAGCTGACCATTCAGAGTATCAGCAAAGCAACTTAATTGAGTTTGCACCCTCCTTCTAGACATAGTTTAGCTTTAAGCTGATATATTTCAAGGGAGTAATAAGTACTGGACTCATGGTTAAGGATTGCAGCAAGTTTCAGGTCACCCAAGAAATTGAATATTGCTCTTCTCAGGTGATATTTAGTCCAGAGGTGATTAGAAACTACATCCTGTTAAAAGTATTACTCAGTTTAATTCCAGTAGGACTACTGAAATTTAGTTGGAGACTAATAATAGCTAATAATATTCTTCAGTCAGTACTGTTCAATATCTTTGTTAATGATCTAGACCATGAGGCAGGATATACCTCCATCGAGCTTGCTAATGACACCCACTGGGAGTAGTGACCAGACTGTGATGCTCATCAGAACCTCAACATACCAGAGAAATGGGCTAGACCCACATGAAGTTCAACAAGGGGAACTGCTAAGACTTGCACTTGAGGAGGAATTATCTCAGCCATTCATCTGAAAAGTAGATTTATGTAAAAGGCCTTGGGGTACCTGAAGCCAGAACACAGAAATGGGCCTTTGTCACTAGAAATGCTAATAGTATCCTGAGAAGCATTAGGCAAAGGCTTGCTATCAAGTCGAGGGAGGGGATCCTTACCCTCTGGAGTGCTCTGTCCCCTTCTGGGCTCCCCTGTACAGGTGACACATGGGCACACACAGCAAAGCGCCATCATCAGATCATGCAGGGGAGCATCTCTTCCGTGAGGCAAAGTTGAGAGAACTAGGAATGCTCAGCCTGGAGAAATGAAGGCTCAGAGGGTTGTGACTACTGTATATACATTCCTGAAGGGAGGGTGGCAAAGCTGGTGGAGCCAGGCTCTTCTCAGTGGGGTCCAGGGACAGGAGCAGTGGCAAAGGGGAAAAAATGTAACAGGTAATCCTGTTTGAATGCCAGATAATACTTTTTCATGGTAAGATTGACTGAGGCCTGGACTGTATCCAGTTGAATATCTCCAAGGATTGCAGATCTAGCACATCATTTGGGCAACGTGTTAATGTTAATCCTATGTGAGCAGTAGGGTTGGACCAGGTGACATCCATGAGTCTCTTCCAACTGTAACCATTTATATATGAAACATAAAATCTGCATTTTAGAGATGAACCTGAAGCTCTCTAAGGTCAAGTTTCTTATCTCACTCAATGCCATTTTCAGTTTTTGAACATCAAAACTTAAGAAGGCAAACAGAAGGATTTTTTATGTAACACACATTTCTGTTTCTCAAGAAATGGGTTTTGACTACCTTCAGTCATATATACATTCATATATATACTTATCTCCACAAATATGTATTTATTGTATATACATGAACACAGTACTGATGTTCTTAAAATTTGTTCTCAAAGATGTTCTGTTAATTTTAGATTTTCAGAAAATTTGTGTCATTAATGTTTTTCTTTTTGGGTGCTTGATCTGTTTAAACACAACATTTTAGCAGCATCATTTTTAACTAGAACATTTATTTCATCCTTTCTCCTTGGTTCTGAGAGACATTGTGTTTACAAAGGAAAGTTTCTTATGTTGTTAAACCCTTGACTAAATTTTCTTTCTCCGAAGGCATTTATATTTTCTGTAATGATTCAATTGTGAAGCGAGGTTAGTGGAACCAGCTAACATAAAGCAGATTATATACTATCCTTACTATTACCTCTGGAAAATTAGTCCAGTATTAACATTTCTATACATATTTCTTGCACAAATAATTCAGTATTTTTAAGAAAACCATTGAGATAATTTTCAATTTCCCACTTGTCCAGAAGTTTCTATTTTACTTTCTACAGTTCCTCCAATATTTTTCTAATGGGAGAGAGTTTTATGATTGAAAACAAAATTGTTTCTTGTCTCATGAGCATGAGGAAATGGGGTATACTTCAGCCCTTGCACTCCCTTTTGTGTTTCTATTCATGTTCTCATTAGCTATTTGATTTCCATTAAAAATTGGTGTTGTAGAGGCAATTTGTTCAGTGGCTCTTTGGCCATTCTCTAGCTTTGTATCTGAGCAGATGAGAGGGAAAATTGAAAGCAATTTCCTTGGAGGTGTTTTTTTTGCCATAGCTGAAGACCCATAAGTTTTTGTATTTGCCCAATTTAAAGCCATGTCCAGAGGCTAAAATCAAGACTAATGCAAGCTGAAGTCTTATGCCACTTAATTAAAACATCTTCACTGTTTTCTTTCACTGTTGAATGCTTCTGACAAACAAGTTCCTAGAGCAATGTGGATCTGGTGTTTTCCAGATTTTGTGGGGTATAGCATTCCTATCATGGTCTTAATTTAGTTCACCAAATGTATACATTGATTATGTTTCTTTTCATTCTTTGTCTTTATTTCTTTTTTTTCAAAGGAGAGAAATAAGTGTTTATCTCTTGTGATTTCAGGGGAAGGAATGAAAGAACATGCAAGCAGGCTGTTTCTAGGGAGAGAAGAGACTTGTTGCATGAGATACTTGTATTAGAAAGTCCTTACCTTAGCCAAAACAGCTTATGTGTAAACTTATGTCCCACAGAGCTGAGAACTGTCAAGTTCCAACAACTGAGTGGTACCCTCCAGCTTGGACACTGCAGGCTGCAACAGCGAAAGTGTGTTATGAAACCGGTAGCTAGCAAAAAGATTCTACACCCTAGTTTCTAATGTTTCTTCATGGAAAAAAAAGGATCATCATGACTAATTTCTTTCTGAGTGTCCTTGCCCTAACTGTGCTGATCTGTAGAAATGGATCCACTTCATGAGCCAGTTAGATTAACCAAAATTTTCTATTTCTTTCACCAGTGGAGTGTACAATAGGACAGGCTTTTTTCTTCCCCACACTGTAGGAATCCAGCAGAGCAAGTCATGCCAGCAAAATGGCATGCATCAGTATCTGGAAGAAAAGAGACCAATAGAATGGCCAACTTTACACCAGCTGCTGAGAAAGTAAAGGGGCAAGTAGTCCTGAGAATCTTTTCTTGACACATGAAGGATAAGAAAGTGAATGGGAGTAGTGTGCATGAATTTACAAAGGAGCAGTGTTGCTATCAAGCAATTAAAAAGAAATGAAGCTAAAAGAGAAACTGAAAATACAGACACCTATATTTAAGCCTGGAGTTTTATATTACAGTAAATGCACAAAACTGATCAGGAGAAAAAAAAGAAGATACAATGGAGTTGCTTGAAATTCTGAATCTCTATCTGACAACAAAAGTTTTTGCTCACTCTGATGGTTCTTTGTACAGCTACAAAATATATGAACCTCAGACACCTCTAGCCACATTTTTCCAGGGTTCATGTTCTATTTCTATTTCCCTTCACATTCACCTATTGATTGTTAAAACAATTGTATCAAAAATATCTCTATTTTTACAGTTAGCATTTCTGAGTACTCATGTTCCTGTGTTTTAGAAAGACAAAGTCTCCTGGAGTATACCAACATTCTCCCAGAAACAGACTGCTGTTACATCAGCTGAAAGTAGGACAGCACACGACAGACAGAAACTCAATCAGGATGATGTGGCTGTCTGTGTCCAGGTGATGGTAGTGGGGTTCTGCAGGGGTGGCCTCTCTGACAAGAGGACAGGGACTTCCCCATGCCAGGCACAACCTGTTCCTGTCAGCTCCAAAATGAACCCATGCAAGACACAGCTGGGGCCATGAGCCTCATTGCGTGGGGAAGCAGCACTTTTGTGAAAATGTGTTTCAGAAAGGGCAAAATGCCAGCCATCAAAGTGAGGAAGAAGGAGAAAATATAAACACATGACGATCAATCCTGTAAACAACAAGGTCAGCAAAGAAGGAGTGAGAGGAAGAGGTCCTTCTCTCCAGGTCCCTAAAGAGAGATTCCACTGCAGCATTGCTCCATTCTGGAGCAAATATGTACCCTGTAGCCAATGCCACCCTGGAGCAGGTACATATTTCCAGAAGGAAATATACCCTATGGAAAACCCATACCAGACCAGGAGAAATGTGTGAGCAGGAAGTAGCTGCAGAGAAGACCAATTATGTACTAACCCCAAAACTCCATTCCCTAGCCTCCCACCCTCCCAGGGCTGGATGAGAGATGTTGTGAGTGAGGGAGTGAAGCTGAGCCTAAGGAAGAAAAATCAGAGGAAGTATGTGTGGAAGGTTTTTTAAATTTATCTTAATTTGTCACTATCCAAAACTATTTTAATTACCAATGTATTGAATTAATTTTCCACAGGTTGAATTTCTTTTTCCTATTGTTGAGGTTTAATGACAGCTGTCTGCTAAGGAAGGCAGGAGCCTCTCTTGGAATGAAGGATGTAAACATCCTCTGTCCAAATTACTATAATTTTGGATTTAAGGGGGGCTCTCGGGCAAAGATAAGGGAACAGGAATAACAGTTCTTTATTAGGAGAATTAAAATCAAACAAGAGTGCAGTATTAAAAATGCAAACCCACTAACAGAGTCAGAATACAACTTGACACCCTGCTGATCAGGGTGTTGGCAGCAGTCTACTTGCAATGGTGGCTGCAGTCCTCCTGGAGTGGCAGATGTGTCTCTTGAAGCAGTGATCCTGGAGAAAGGTGCAGCCCTCTGCTGAAGGTCCAGTGGTGATGGATGGGCCTGGTNCAGTGGTGATGGATGGGCCTGGTCTTCCTCTGGGAGTCCAATGGAAAAGCTGACTTGGTGTCCCAAATCTCAGGTTTTTATCCAGGTAGAGAGGCTTGGATCCTCCTCCTGGATGGAGCTTTTCCCAATGGGATGATGTGAATTTAATCAGTGGACTCAGTGGCCCATTAGCAGAAGACCTCTCCCTGGAGGGAGGATGGGTCATTGAAGAGATAAAGAAACTGCTCTTGCTGGTTTCTTATCAGCTGGCCTATAAACAGAAGACTATACTATCCCCCACCCCAGTTCCAACAAATGGTGATAAAATAAAACACTTTTTCTTTTTGGTTACATTTTGCACTGCAACCCGCGACATCTACGGCAAGTAATCTTCTTGTATTTACCTTGTCTCATGAGCTTTATAATGTTATTTTCTTCCTCTGCCCTGCTGGAGGGATAGTAGTGACAGAACAGCTAGGTCAGTGTCTGGCAGCTGGCCAAGGTCAAGCAACTACATAGGTTAATAAGAAATATTTGAGTTTTTGAAAGTACACCATCTCTTATGCCATGCAGACTTTGTAGCAAGCACAAAAAGGTAAGAAACACACAGTATGAAGAACAGGACTACTATGAAGTTAATCCCCTTCTTTTCTCTTCAAGTCTGAGGAAGATTGAAGTCTTTATTTAGCCTCATCTTGTCTCAATCATCTGAGAAGAGTAATTAACCAAAAGAAACAGAAGAAGATGCTCAAAAGTCATGATAGCAGAAAATTTCAGAAATGCATTTTCAAGCATTCCCTTGCAAATACCTCTCTGCCTGAGACATCGCTGCACTACTACATGGTGGGGACTGCAAATATCTGGATGAGGAGAGCTCAGAAGTATGCTGACAGTAAAGGAAGGAGAAACTGTTCTTAAAGTCCATTAAGAAACTTAGAGTGCACCTGAAAAAAAGTGAATCTATATGGCATGGGTATGATCAATATGGGCATGGCAGCAGCTTGGTGCCTCCAAGAAGACACAGAAGACAAGCTGACAGATTGTGAAAGGTAAGTTTCACATCCACAACCCTCATACTGTATTTTAAAACTGTTGCATGTTAGGGTACAAATTATTCTTTCATCACTCTGTTGCCACTTAAGCAGGACACTGGTGAAGGCTTCTGTCACTGCAGTCATTAAGTATCTGTATACATAGAGTATTATTCATGGGATCAATTAATTTAAGCAACTTAGTTGGCTAAAGCTCCATGAAATAAATATTCAATTTAATCTGTTTTGGATCTCATTCAGATATTCAAATTAGCTAAACCTTTGGCTTGTTCATTTGTGAAATAAGATCTTTTATATGGATGTAAAATAACTTTTCACAATGGTTAAGCTCTGATCTCTGATCCACATATGTGTAACAACTAGAAGTAGCCTAATCCAGGAATTTGAGAAACTAGCAACACTATCCGCACAGAACTGTTGCTCCTCTGAGACTTTTCACTCTTCCAAAACCACATTAGGATAGACGTGCTTTTCTTCCATGCCTGTACTTCAAGATAATGAAAATGCAGCATTGAAATATGGAAGAGTAGTTCCTAGAACATCTGATCTTCCTTTTATTTTTTTGAAATTCTGGAATATGGTCTGTAAACACATACTGATGCTTTTCAGATCTTCAGAGGACTTTTTGTCTCATGAATTTTTTATAGCTAACTTCAAGCATTCATTTCAGAACTTGAAGGCGCCACCCTTTTTAAAATCAGATCCTTCCAGGCTTCTTAACCTAGGTTCTTAACTTAAGCTGGAGATTCACATAATCACTAGTATAGTGTCAGCTACATAGCCTAAAAAAATACGTGAAGTTTTGGATAAATATGACCAAGAATGCAGCTATAAAGTTGAACAAGGGATGGCTCTCTGTCTAGATGTCTCATTGTATTAGGTGAAACACATGTCTTTCAGGTACAACATTCAGCAACAACTAAAGAGGAGAGATATTCCACAGAAACAGATAGGATAGGACTGGGTCATTTGTTTGGTTTCAGTTTTTTTCACATTTCTCAAAAATATGGTCTAGCTGGGAGACAGATATCATAGGACAAACTCTACTTGATGACCAATTCAAATATCAATAGTTTCCTGCGTGCTGCATGACTAGAGTATTTCACCAAGATGAAAGGCCAGTTGTGTTGTAAGTGTTGTGATTGACAGGCAACACAGGGGGAAGCAAGTAGAGTGTATCTCTTTCTATGAGAAATGATAGGCAAGAGTGCTGTTATTTTTCAATTCACTGAAGGTGATAAAAAGTTACCTGCTTAGTGTAAATAGAACTCATGAAAGGGCTGAAAATAAAGAAACAAAGGCAACCCATCCCACAAATGCATCCATAAGAATTAAGAAAAAGAGAGCACTCTAAAGATCTTTTTAATATGCTTACAGATTTTTACACTAAATTTTCCCCCTTTCTCTTCCCTTTTTCCTTCTTTTGGTTCATTGGTTGGGTTTTTTTCAGAGGAATCATTGTATACTTTATTTTGAGGATTAAATGGTATTCTTTCATGGTATAAATAGATTCAAAGTGATGAAAGATGGTATAAAAAGGGTAAAATTGCTAATTACAATCGGATTCAAATAATTAAACACAGAAAACCCTAGTTTTCAAATGAAGAACAGCCACAGCCACCTAATAGTGTCACTATCAAATAAAAAAGATAAAAATCTAAAAAAAAAAATTACCCACAAAAAAAAATGTAACAGAACAAGTGAGAATCAAATTGACAAGACACAGGAAAATAACTTTTTTTCCTGCTTTATTTTTGTTCACTTGCTTGTTTATTTGTTTTTTTATCCCAAGTGAAATATCACAGTTTTTTGTTTGCTTGTTTTTGTGGGGAAGTTCAGGGGAAAGAAATAAATATGTCTGATTTAAGAAAAGGATTATTCTTTTTCAGCCTGAATGGTTCTGGAGACTATTTTTAGATTCAGTTTCTATGTGGTAGAGGCAGGGCATCCTCCTTATCAAAGGATTCCATTGCCAAAAGGAGGGGTGTGGGTTGACTGCGCAAGATGAAGGACTAGGTGTGTGTCATGGGTTGCAGT
>VZTB01003702.1:0-49022 GCA_013397245.1 Thryothorus ludovicianus
CATTGGGTCCATAGATTTATGATGAGATGAAACACCTTTGAGCCCAGAAGAATGTTTTACTTCCCACAGGCTGTGTGTGTTCCAGAGCCTTCCAAAAGCAATTAATAGAGCAGGGATGCTCTCAGGTTTCAAGGCACCTTTCTGGAGAGTTTAAACTGGAATTGTACACAGGTTCAAGCTACATTATTTTTTGTCATCAGCAGAGAATCCATCATTTACTTCCATGACAAAGGGTTTTAGTTCCTCTCTGCAAAGGGCTGAACTGCAGAGGGGTGTTCCCCAATCCCAGAGGAGTGGCCCCTCACAAGGCCTTCAGCACTGTCCCCTAAATAATTATCATCTGCACTGCCAGGATGGCAAAGACATTGCAGGGAAAAAAACTGCCAAAACATAGCCCAGAGTGCTGAAATATACCCTGAAATGCTAAAAATAGCATATAAAAAGTAAAAGAAATCCACAAAAAACCCACTGAAACAATATAAAGATGTTCCAAATCCACTAGTAAATGCACCAAAAATGACACCAAATGCCAAAGCAAAAAACTATCAAAATGCCAAAAAACAGCCAAAGATGCCAAACCACCAAATTGTCAAATAATGAAGAATACTATTAAATGCCAAATCCTTTAAAAGATATTTAAAATATGCATATATCCAAAAGGGGAAATATTCTAATATTTCCCCTATAATATTCTAATATTCTTAAACAGGAAAAGGAAATATTCTTAAACAGGAAAAGAATATGCAATAAGGAGAAATATAAGTTTCAAAAAGCAGAAAATTAATAACAAATAATAGTAAACTCCCTCTCCAGAATTCCTGCAGAAAAGCCCCCCCAAAAAACCCCAAATGAAAACAAATGTGAAAAAGAAAAGAATCTATATAATCTGCAAACTGCAGAAAAAGACAAACTAAAATAATTAAGAAATAAAAAATCAAAACTACTGAAATAAAAAATAAAAAAACAAAACTGATTTCGCCAAAAAAGCCAAAAATGCATAAAAAATGCAAAGAAAGCACCATGATGAAAAATGTGCCATAACGCAAGAAAGAAAAGCCATGTTACATAAGAAAAACACTAAAAATGCAAAAATCCCTCTCAGTGTTGCAACAATACCCACAACAAAAACACAAAGAAGCCGATAATAACAACGACAAAAACAACCAAAACCCACCAAAAATAAAAGAAAAAAAAACAGTGAAACACAACGGAACTGGAAGAACTATGGAATAAAAAGCCACCAAAGAAGTCTGCCAAGAACATGAAGTACAAATGCCAAAACCAATTGAGGTTCTTTCCTGTTTCCTTTATATTTCGATTCTCTGGGCTCACCCTGGGTCTGCTCAGCTCCGTAACTACCCACACCAAACAGGCTCCTGTGCCACTGAGAATTTTTTCTAAAAAGCAATAATTTTTTCTAGGAAAACAACCTTTGACTGCTATTGTTACAAGGCCTGGACAGGAGGAATGACTGACTCAAAGGACACACATAAAAATCTGTGGAGTCCAAGCCCAGAAAAAATTAACAATAATTAATTGAGCAAACATTCAAACTCAACTAAACCAGACATGGATCACTGTGGAGAGAACCAAGGCTGCTGTTGATTATCAAAGATGTTGAGCCAGCCCAAGGACAACTTTTTGGAGGCAATCTGCCACAACAGAGGCTGTGGGCATCTTTCTTGTAAGCTGAAAACCATATGGTTTATTTTCCAAAGAAAGAGGGTTGGAGATAAGTAAAAGTGAGTGGTTGCAAAATCTCATTTGGTGC
Organism: Thryothorus ludovicianus; assembly: GCA_013397245.1. Lineage (NCBI taxonomy): Eukaryota > Metazoa > Chordata > Aves > Passeriformes > Certhiidae > Thryothorus > Thryothorus ludovicianus. Next base: position 1,772 of record VZTB01003702.1, read on the forward strand.
AAAACACCTCAATTTTCATAAAATTCGCTTTTGATTCTATATTTTTGTTAGAGGCTAGACTTGAAACGTTCCCTGCATCTGTATCAGAGGATAGGCAATAGATGTTACTGTAATATAAATGATAAATAACAGTAACAGGAAATATGTCAGTGCTGCAGCATATTCTTAAATATTTCTACAGGACAGGAATACACAAACATTTAGCAAATCCCAGAACAAAAAATTCTAGTACCTAAGAAATCAGTATAATATGTTTATCATGTAATCTGCCTCAGTAAATTAACCAAACTATGAGAAAAAAATGTTATTTAAATCAACTTTTCCATTTGTGCTTCTTCACCTAATTTATTTTGATTATTTCATATCTTTGCAAATCTCTTCCTAATTATGCAGACTCACAATCTGACTAAAATCACAAAACACAGAAAAAGTCTATTACTAATGATGTGAGAGATTGCTTTCTGTGTGTACTTGTTGTCCAATTCCCTATGCAAATTTCCTTCAGCATATCTGGGAAGATGCATTTGCCCAAGTGGTTGGGCCATTACTTGTTCTGCAGACAAATTTGTATTGCAGCACAGAACTGCTGCAATCTACAGATGGGATCCGTTCTGTTTTGAAGGATCAGTTTGGAAAATAAAGTTTGTGCACTGCTTAACTCTAAGGTATTTTGAATTAAATAATTCACCGGGAATTCAATTAAAAGCAGAGCGCCACCTTCTCCTGGCATAAAGCTTTCATGGGGACTTCAGGAAATGGCAAAACACAACCATTTCCAAATTAATGAAGCCAGCATTGATTTCTTACATGTGAGACCAGGAGCTCAGCAGCAATGTTTTATGGGTATGAAACGGAAATATATTTTACTTTTTGATTTGTGTCAGGACTTACACTGAACTTCTCACAAGCAGCCAGACTCTGCTGATCGCAGAATCAATTTACTGAGGCCAACGTTGCCTGGGACAGAGTGCTCAGCATCCCAGAGCCCGTGGCACACCGGGGAAGAAGTGGCTGAATCTTCCTAGAGAAAGGTGAGGCTAAAGCACAGTTACAGAAACTCCTGCAGACTGATAGCAAGCTCAGGGTTAATTAAGATGACTGATTCATTCTAGCTTTTTTTAATCAGCGTATATTGTTGTATAAAAAAGCCTAAGGAGAGTTTTCACCCTGTGCTGCCCCATGTCAGCTACAATAGAAGACTCTTATTGGAGTGTTTAAAACTCTCAGAAAGACAAGAAAAGTATCAAAAGTTTGGCCCCAAAATTTAGCAGTTGTTGTATTTTGCTGCCATCTACCATTACAATACAAATGGAACAGCTTCTCTGTATATATTGCTAAAATGTGCTTTTACATGCTGTATAAAAACCTCGGGTTTCCACAGCACTGGCTCAGCCAAAAATTTCTGCAGTCTCCTTCCCTTCACTCACTGCTCTCCCAAATACCTCCTCAGTAAGTCAAGACACCAGCACAAAAGGATTTCTCCAGGCCTCCATTTCCTTTTTTCTGAGTGAGGCAGAAGTACTTTCAGCACCACCTCAGAAGCTGCTACAGATCAGCAGGCAAATGCTGACGTGGCCGATACTTTAATCCCTAATTTGGAGGGGATTCAAGCAGGTCGTTTGACAGCCCTGTGGTTTAGGTCCCACAGAGAGGGGACATAACAATCCATCACCATTGCCTGATTCCTACAGACGTGATTGAGATCTCCAGCAGGCATGCAATCATGAGCTGATTGCCTATTCCAGGATTTATTTGAGCTGCTGTGCGCCAGGATCAAAAATCCATGGTCTGGGTAAAGGAACATTCAGCTGTAGCTCTTGGGCTTTAGCTCCTGCCACCAGCTGAGGTTCAGAAGCTTTCAGTGTACAGGCTGTCTCTGTTTATTGAGGGTTCTTAGTTTAGAGACTTCCTCCTGCCACCAGCAGCCAATAATCTATGTGCCAGGGCTTTAGTCATGCTCCACTTCCTCTGGACTGTGTTCCCAGACTGCAGGCTTCTGCTGTGACAAGAAATCCTTAATTCGAACATTGGATGACTAAACACAGCTACAAAACACTAATGAATGCAGAGAAGTTTGTGACTTCAGTTTGGATGATAAACTCTTGAGGTTAGATGTGTATTTAAACTTTAGAAACCTCTCCTAGCATTGTGTTGTTTCAGAAAGGTATCTGTTGTCCCTGAGACCTCTTAAAAAACCTCACGGCCATTTTCTACCCAAGTTAGAAATCTTTAAACATTCCGATCAACTGTATGCCATCTTTTAAATTAAAGAGTGAACAAGCTGAGCAATTCAAAATAATAAGGTTTCCTCCTTTTCGTTCAGCAGAGGAACCTGGCCTAGGTGCCTTATTTACACACAGCTATTTGTTTGGGCATCTTCCCCATATTGACTGATTTCTCTGTTGATCTGTCCTGTTTGAACATACTTGTGGTCACAACACCTCTACAAGGGTAGGAGCAGAACCATTTCTAGGACAGCCTCCTGTTATTCTGATTTACTGGACAACAAAATCATAAACAAGCAAACAAACAAAAAACAAAACAAAAAAAGCACAGATGGTTCCAAGAACCTGCATTTTGCATGCATAAATTCCAGTGTTAGCAAAAACTAGACTCACATATATTAAAGGGTCTGACCCAAAGGCATTTTGAAAGGAGCCCATAGCTGACCAGAAAAACTCAATTTTCCTAATCTTAAGCAGTGCACTAACCACAAGCTTTTATCTTTCCAATTCACCTTGCACAGTCAAGGATTTGATTTTCGGAAGGCAGCCTTTCCTAGCTGTACTTTTCCACTGGAAATTTGATTCCATCAGGTTAGATCAGTGACTTAGAGATTTAACAGAGCAAGAAAGACAGTATCTCATGGAAAATTTAAAGGGATCTGCCGGACATGAGTGAAGAAAATAAACCCTTTCCCCATCCTATTACACAGAGCCTGGCAAGGAGATGTTGAGATAGCAATACAGGGGAAACTGCAACGAAGTCTGATTCCTCCCTAAACCTTTAGTGATTTTCTTCTGCAGAAATCATTGATCAAGGTCCCTGAGATTAGCAAGAGAAGCATTCACAGGGTTGGGGCTGTCTGTCCACATCAGGGCAAGTGACCCTCAACACATGAATTTAAATAAGAGCAGCTGTGAGATTGTATTGTCACATCTTATTAATACTTCATAAAATTCAATCATCCAGACAAAATATAAGTTTACAGAAGCTACTGTAGAAGTAGCATTTTTCTGAACCATTTTAAATATTGGGATTTAGGCAGGTTTATGGAGACCTTAAATTAGGGGGTTTACTGACCTTGAAACTGAGCACATGAAAGATGAATACTGATCACACAGGACAGAATGCAATGTGATGAGGGGCTGATGTGCCTTCCATTCAACAGTAAGGGTGTCTGAGAAGCCTAACTCCTCAGACATGTAGACAAATAGGTACACTTTATAGTATAATTTATTTATATGTGTTTATATAAACATAGTTCTATTGTATATCTTTACTCCTAAAATTAGAATAATAATGCCAAAAGAAAACAAAAAAAATATACCCAAATAAGCCGTAGGGAACATTTCACATTAAGTTAGATTCTTCCAGAACCTAACCTTGAGGTAGAGTGGTCATTTAACAGTGAAATCTTCAAGTATAATAGATTTTAAATTAATGTTTTTCTTCTGCTAACCATACTGTATAGCAAATGACACAAGTACATTACCTAGGTTTGCTCATTTAGATCCAGCAGCTGTGGTGATATACTGGGCATTAGAGTGACTGCCAGCCTACATAAATTACCTCAGGAGTAGATGGCACCTCCAATTAACAAGTGAGCTGTGTGAAACTCTTGCTCAGACTTCTGGGAGAGAGGTGGAAAATTCTCAGGGTCTAAAATTTGGCTATTACACAACAGATAAATCACCCTGCGTAAGAATTTCCAATGCTGCTGATTATACACTGAGAAATTTAATGTGTACATACAATATATGCAATATGTACATAAATAATTTATGAAAACATATGTATTAAGTAACACACATATATATATGTGCCTATGTGTGTGTGTATATAAAAACAAAAATGTAATGAAATGCAGAGACAATTAGAGACACTGGTTGGTTAAAGCAAGAGTTCAGAAAAGGTGAACACTTTGATGATCAACTTAAAATGGGCATTCTGGAATTTTTTGCCACTATATGCCATCCATAAAATATTTCATTTCTTTCACAACCAATACATGAACCTGCTGAGGATGATGATTCATAAATTTTGCTTCAAGTTACCAACATTCCAGGAAACATTTTCCTTTACACACTTCCTGGTACTTGGGACTAGATGTTTTTAAACACAAGGTTCTGGGATGATTGCTTCCAAATTCAGAAGTTCAAGAAGCTCATTATGCAGATGAAGAATCATCTTATAACTTATCCTGCTGTACCTTATTATAAAATATAATCAAAATATACAGAGTATAATATTAAATACAAATTACTGTTGGAATAATATGAATGCTAAGAAATACTTTCCATACAGATTTAAAGTTGTATAATACTAGAGAAGCCGTTATCAACCCTCACAAATACTTAATTGAAGATATTTTGCAGAATTTGCATTATATTTTCATCACATCATAACATGGTAATTGGGGTCCAACATTTACAGGTGTATTATAAAAGTGATTTCTCCTACCTGGTAGTGGAAAGAAGAACTGAGTAAGAGCACCGTGGCAAAGTTTAATTGAAATCTTGTTAATACTGCAGTGCATCATGGTTTGATTAATTCAATTTTAGGCAGATAAAATTTAAGACATTATAATTTTTAAATTAATAAAATAATCTTCAATCTCCACTGCAAGCTGCCTCTTTATCTGCTACTTTTCATTTTATAAAGCTGTAGCCTCCATGGGTATGGAGATGCTGTAGAAAAGTTAACAATCAGGACTCATCTCTTTCTCGAGATACTTATCTGGTCCCGTCTCATGGAGTTCTTTATGATTCTTTAACTGCATATAGATAAACTTGGCTCACAGTAAAATCATCATAATCACAGCATCCTTTTGAAAAGTTCTCTAACTTGTTTATTGACAAGAAACTTGTTGGCCTAGTTATAAATGATTATCCCCCAGGGTAGAAGGTTAGCAGCAGGCCTATGTCCAAATGGCCACTTTCCTGCTGCATCAATTAACACAAAAACACAGAGTTTCATTATCTCTGAGGGCCAGCTTCCTGCAGCATTTCAGATCGTGGTCATAGCTGGATTTAAAAGGTTTGGCCTTTGGAAGCCGTATAATTGTTGAAAAATAAATATTATTCTTTTTAATTCTATAGAGCAAGAGCTAAAACTCTGTGTAGAGATGGACTTTGACTGTTGCCTGCTCTCAGGGGTCAGAGGAGTGCACAGAGCTGGGAACAGACTCAGCTCTGAGCTGGGCCAGCACGTGGAGGTGCAGCACAGGAGCCCATCGGGGTCAAAGCTGTCTCAGCTGCACAGAAAGACCTGACACAGGTCTGGTTCCACAGGCTGTGCTCCAATTCAAAACTCAGAGCAGCAGAAACACACCCTGGAAAGAGCAGGAAGAGCTCTCTGCCCCAGGAGCTCCTTTCAGGGGTCTCAAGAACTTTGCCAGCATGGTCCTAATAGACAATGAGAAATCCAGAGGATAAGAAGTGACTGAAGGAGAAAAAAGGCAAATCCAAGTTAACATCTGCCCCTCCCTACACCAACAGTTCCACATGTGTTTTGAATGCCTGGTCAGAATCAGAGAGCAGCAGACAATGTCTCATCCCACCTAAACTTACAACTTTTTCTACCCTACCACCCTGTAAAACTAAGTCTGTTAGTAATTTTGAAGCTGAAATTTGAAAATCTGACTTTTGAAAGATTTGATATCTTCCTGGCTTTCAAATGAAATTGTTTGGATGACTTTTATACTACAGAAGATAGATTCCACTTCAGCAAGAAGGCAGAACTGGAAAGCTTTCTAGTGGGAATTCTCCATAACCTTTCAAATGGGAGTGAAGCAACAACAAGGAGAAACAAAGCCAGAGCCATGGGAAATTTATATCAGAGTGAGACACATCATTCCTTGATCCTGCACAGTTCAAGGTTATCCATTTAAAGCACCTCACCCTGCAGTGTTAATTAAACAACTACACTCTGAAGTGTGAATAGGCCCCAACCAATTATTCAATGTTTGTACCACAGCCCTGCAGAGACAGGAGCTGCTGACAGAAGGGTGGAGGATGCAAAATCTGCTCTAGCCATTGGCAAGGAGCAATAGGAATGTCTGTCCCCCAAATGTCTACTGAGAATTCAATCTAGCTTCAAAAGTTGAAAAAAAATAAAATAAAACACTTTGGAAAATTTCACGTGAAGCTTGGACAGCATTGAAATGACCCCTAAAATGTAACTGCTTTAACTGTCAAATGTACATTAGACTGAAGAACCTTGAAAAATGAGTTCACTCCATTTTTTTAATACTCTGTCGTGTCAGGCCCTAAAAAAGGTCTTATTAGGGTATCATTCACCTGGCAACTCATCATGGGAGCCTCAATCCAATGAGGATCCACTAGATTGAGGTCCAGAGTCTCCAAGGCTTATGGAGAGAATGGATTTCACAGCCCATTGAGTCCATGGACGGAGCAGTTTCAGTCTGCTGGGTTAATGTGGGTGCTGCTGACCCGTAGTGAGTGCTTTTACAGCATTCAATAGACTTACAAAATTCTCATGAAAAAAGCACTTTATGTTCAGAATGTTTTCCAGTTATGACAATTAAGTTTTGTTTATCAGAAAAGGAAATGCAATTCATTCATACTGTAAATTATTTGCTAGATTTACCACCTAAATTAAAAGGGAAAATATTTTTTTCTTCAGTTATGGCAGCCAAGAGAACCTGTTTTAAAGGTCAGCCTTGCATATTTCTACCCATATGAGTTGTAATTATACACACAAACAGCCTTGCTTTAATAATTGAGACTGCGTCAGTAAAGTTTTGCAAGATCAGCTTGTAGGTTGAGACTGAACAACTTTAAATTTCAAAAGAACAAGCAGATCCTGCAACCAGAAGGGAAGTCAGAGCCATCCTCTGTGCAAAAGCAGTTACACCATTGAATGAGATTCTGGGAATGAGACTGCACACAGCTCCAGCACTGCTGGCACAAACCTTAACTGGTGGAGCTTTAATGTCAGCCCTCCTCCAGAGCCCTGGGAACTCAGTGCTCACCCCTCTGACTTCAGGCAGCCTCTCAAGAGACACTTCATTAGCGTTTGTTATCTGCTCTTTCACTGGCTCTTCCTTCAGAAAGCTTCAGAGCAAACTCCTGACAGCAGTTTCAGACTTCCCTGTGGAAAAGGTGGATGGAAAACCAAGGAGCAGCTCTCTAGGACTGTGCCAATAAAAGGACTGCGCCCTCATGAGGGAAGATTTATTTACCCTTTGAGTGAGACCAAAGCAACAAATGAAGAGAAATATCTGCTTGTGAAAGTCTCACATGGTGGTTATTGATAATTTAAGCATAACAAATTGGAAATAAACTTTGTCCAATGATGGCTTTATTTCTTTGTGACATTACTCAAAGCAAGACTCAATCATCTGGGAATAAAAAGGAAAATCTGCACGTGTCTTAGGGTAATTTTCTTTCGTGTTGATTATCAAACTTTTCACTCTCACATTTAGGGAAAGCTTTATAATAAAACAAACCTTTCAAAGAAACACATTAGAAATCCTGTAGTATTTCTAACTTGTTTATTAATATTTTTAATTCAAGTACATACCTAATTAAGAATGCAAAAGATATCTCTTGCTGTTTAATCAAGGTTAATATCCCAAAAGAGTCAAAGCTTGTTTTGCAAAAGAGCAAAAAGAAATGCAGACAAGAAAGATGAACAAGGGTAATGAAATAAGCCCCCTTTAATTTCACAAACCTATTAAAAGTTGAAAAGGAGAGTTGACCTGTTTCCTGATGAGGCACTGCTCTTCCCCAGCATTAAAATATTTTCCTTAAATGTTGATTTTCTTTAGTGTGCTCCTGGTCTCAAAAATACTTAGAAAATAGCGTGGCCATATTTTATTTTTCATTTTCAAGTCACAATGAGATATTCCTCTGTATATAAATTTACCATCTGTTGTGATTAGTATTACATCAATACCTAGGGCACAGCAACAGAGAACAAAACTCTGAGTCTCAAACACAGAGCTCAAGCATTCACCCTCTTAGACTCTGATGCACAATTCTTTCCAAAACAGTCAGTGTTAAATAGTGAATCAAATATCCATAAGCACTTTTTGAAATAAAAAATATTTGGGTCAGTGGTGCTTGTAGCCTGCCACCTGTTGTAATTCAGAGAAGGAAGGAATTGGCATTTATAGAAAAAACATCAGTTATGTATTTTGTGCTTGCAACAGGAACAAGGGCAGTGGATACACTGCATTTCTTAATTAATTAATGGATATGTTCTATCTCTTAACTACTTCAGAGCTGTTATATTTGCTCTTTTGTCTTTTTGCTATTGGTGGATGAGAAGGGGAATCGATAGTCAAGTGGAAGTTAGTACATGAAAGTAATTCAGGACCTAAAACAAGAAAACAACTGCAGAGGCCTTGGCTAGCCCATTTTGAAACATGAAAATGTCCTAATGTGAAATTAAAAGCCAATCTTCAGGCTAAAAATATTCAGAACAAAATGTAGCTGTGTTCAAAATGTGCAAATTTCTTTTTATTCACTTAAATTGGTTTAATTCTATAATAATGCAGTGACTAATTGTGTCCTGAGTAGGCACAAGTGTGGCTGTCTGAAAAGACTGAAAATAGCAGTTAAATAATTAATGTAAAATTATGTTGATGACCCTAACTAAGAAAATGTGAGATATTGGAAATTAAATAGCTGGCACTAGGTAATCTACTTACTGCATAAAAAGCATTAGAAATATTCATTAACTGTATCTGCCATAAATAAACAAACCTAGGAAGACCAAAAGATAATATTTTTCCACTTTTGCTTAAGAGGAATATGTGCAATTAGTTTTTCAACAATTAAATAAAGACCCCCATAATATATGACTCTACAAACTTCACAGTTTACTTAAGAGTAAAATTAAAATACAATGTACTAATTTGGTTTTGGGGAGGTGGGATGAGGGTGCTGGAAGAACCACATTATACACTCTAATTTGATATAAAGTATTGGTATGTATGATATATGTGCATGTTAAGTTAAATTAAGAGTTACATTCAAATAGGAAGTCAAAACAGGAAGAGTGAATTCCAACCTGGAGCTGTAAGGTTGCTGTAGGTGTCTCCTGAAGGTCTTTGAGACCAGGATAAACAAGAACCTGCCTGATGCAGAGAAAAATGACTGCCCTGAAGCACAGGGTGAGGGAAGCAAATTTTAAAAAAAGGAAATTTGAAGTCTTCTCAAGGCTGATCCTCACAGGAGTGAAGGGTTGTGGCTCCTCTATGGCAGATCAGCAGCATTGCTCAGAGCAGTCAGTGGATCAGAGAAAGCTGAGGAGAGACACCTGAGCCAAACAACACCACAGGGCAACTCCATCAGAGCCTGCATTTAGCCAGTGAAACAGCCTGTGCAGCTGGGAGCCCTGCCTTGTGGAGCTAATGAGGCATTGCAGTAAGTAACAGTTTCCAAATCACTGAAAAAAGAAAGCATTCTGCTTCCTCTGCCTGAATATTCTTCACTCTCTATTTTTATTTTTTTTGAGCAGATAGGGTAGAGGAGCTGAGGCTTTTATTGTTGCTGCTCCTGAATTTTATTATTGATTCCAGCAGTATATTTATAATTTTGGGTGTATTTTTGAAAGCCAGCCTCCTTTTTTAGTACAACTTAGGCCTGCAAAACTTCTACTCATAGTTAGATGTGAACTCCTGGGGCTGAACTTACAGCAGCCTGTCAGAGATGTGAGCGCTCTAAATGATGCCATTCATCTCCTGGCCATGCATTTTGCAGATGAAAAGAAGGATAAATGATTTTAGCCTAAAGCAGTACCTGCCTAGCTAGGCCTTAACATTACTCTTATCACCATGGTAACCCTGAAGGAGAAACACAACTAACAAAGTGTTAGGAATAAGGAAAACAGTTTTAGTCGTTTTCTCGTTCCCCCCCTTCCCACCAAATTTAAATAGTGCAAAATGTTCAACCCCAAATACTCTCAATTTACTCCCCAGACTCTGAGCAGTGAATCTGTGCACTCTTTTAATTTACACTGTGTTTCAGCAGAGAAATTCTCTTGACAAAAATTACAAATCAGAATAATGACAAATGTAGTTTGATGTAAAATTCTCATACGTAGCTGTATAATCAAGTTTCTGTGACTTTGGCATCCTCTTGGTGAATAACACAGTTTTTTACTGCATGTGGTTTAGCACTCCAATTAAAAACTGTGCTAAGGACCCTAATTAGAAAATTAATACAGCCACATAAAAAACAAAAGGGAAACCCTGTCCATCCTAAAATAAGCACTAGATAAGACTAAAAAGATAAAATAAGACTAAAATAATACCTGCCTTGAGAAATCATCTCTCTTCCGGCTGACAGAAGCATCAGCTTTGACACAAAGACAGATGATATGAAAATTCTCAGGTCAGGGGCCTTCAGAGAAAGCCTTTTACTCAAGAGCTGTCAGAAGAAAGGAACTCTGCTTTCCACAGAACTTAGCAGAATTCCATATCCACGGTGGGACCACCGCCAGGAAACTCCAGCACTCAGTGCTAATCACCACATCCCACCAGTGGGGACAAGCTGGAGGATCCCGGGGGGATCAGAGCCCCTTCCCCTCTGGTGTCCAGGTCTGCAGGGTCCCTGTGCAAGGCAGATGTGACACCTGTGACACTTAGCAAGGGCTCTGAGGAGTCTGTGCCGTGATTTCCACTCCGAATAAGCTCTGGCCTTGCTGAGGGGTGCCCTGAATACATGGAAGATATTTTCTGCTCATAAACTGGAGCGGGTTACAGAGTTAACAGGGCTCCATAGGCCAGGCAGAGCCACCTTCCTGTCTGTTCATCCTCTGACAAACTCTTACCCCAGGCACAGTCAGCACTTGTGGAAAGTGGCTTGCAACATCACCAGAGAGCCCATTATCATAATTCTCTTCTCTGTACCATCTAATGTTTCTAACAGCAGATCAAACAACAGATGTATAGCATCTAGACTCAAGCAACATGTTGTAATCCAAATAGATTTGCTCTGCAAATATTGGAAGATGTCCTCAATAGCTAATATTATAATTTCTCCATTTTTCTTATGAAGCAACAAGGAAATTACTTCTAAAATCAAGTAAAAGTCACTATATATTTTATAAAAATAAATGTCTCTTTAGGAATAAAAGCCATATATGCCACAGAGTCATGCATCTGTTCTGCTCCGTTTTATATCTGAACAATCAAATTTGCTTCTTCTGCATTTATTTGCAAATACAGGCATTTTTTCTAACACATTCATTTAGGAGGAGAGATTTTACTTGCATTTACATAGACTTAAGGTAATGTCAATACATGATGACAGTGTCTAAAATTACTATTTTCTCATATGACTTTCCTTTTATGAAAATTTTCAATTTTCTAATTTCAGGTTTGTCTACTAGTCCTACAGGAATACACCTGTAGAATGGATTAAAAGAAGTGCTAGAATAGAAACTACCTAATAAGCTTACTCACCACAATTTGAAAAGAAAAAAATCTCCTTTAAATTATTGGCTCTCCTAATCTCTAACACAAAAGACACAAATCTAGTGAAAGTAAGAACCAGAAGTCCGATCTTGTTAACAAAGTACCACTCATAAAGGAAGGTGTTGTCACACTCAACTTCACAACAAATGAAGATGATTTATGATTTACTTATTATGATTTATTTATTTATGATTTATTTATGAGTTTTGCCAGGCAAACACTTTGCATTTTGAAAAGCAGAACAGATATTAGTCAAATTTTAGCCAAAATCTGCTGTAGCACATGGATGATTCCTGGTGTTTAAAAAACACTCATTAAATGATTTAAAAGTGTCAAATTAAAATTTCACTTTCAAACTTGTACTCTGCTATTCAAGGGTTTAACAAAAGCACAAACATAACCTCTTTCTCCAGTCTGCTGTTTGGTAATTTCATTAGGAAATGCAATTTAGCTAATGATTCAGTTAATCTTTTTATAACCACTCACATAGATCTTGAATAAATGCTATGCAAGCTCCAGCACTAATTTAAATTACTCCTATTAAGAGCCATGTCCAAATAAAAGCATGACTGTTGGCAATAACAGCCTTACAAAGGTATATCCATATGGTACAAGATTCAAAAATACAGAATTCCTCACATCCTTGTCCTTTCTCTGCTGTCATTTTAAAGCTGTTACATTTCTTATTTCCCTTTTCCCTTACATGCCTACTTTTTCTTCGGCAAAAGTGATCTCCAAAAGATAAAAATGGGCAGTAAACCTTCAGATGTTTTGTAGTTAAACTCTATCTATTTGTCTTTTATGGTAAGCAATGCAAATTTTGGCTTGTAGAAATAACCTTATTAGGTATGCAGGCATTTCTCTGGAACCACTATCATAAAAACCACAGCTAAGTCATTAATCTTTTCAAAAAGCTTGTTGAGATCCCCATAGGCATTTAAATGGATCATAACAGCCTCATATATGAAATATAGAGCTGCAGCCAAGACTCTGACAGAAGTGCAAATTTGGACAAATAAGACCATCAAAGCTCCAGCTGAAGAGATTTCTCTTCTCTCCACAGGACAAGGAGTTGATAAGACCAATCATGGAGGATGAAACTACAGATGAAACAGAAATGCCAAATTCATGCCAGGAACCCATGGACTGTTAAAAGCCTACCTGCCTGAAGACAGTAACTATGAAATGATTATATCACTGCAGAGAGACTGGCACCCTAGGATAAATGATGGAGCATTTGCCCAGAGGTGAACATCCCTGTTTGTCTTAGTGGATTTCTGTATCACACTCAGGGGAGTGAGCTGAACACTTGGTGTAATATATCAATGAAATTATGGCCTCCTCTTGCACAAATAGAGGGCAGAAAAATGCCAAACCACCCATTTTCTGGGATAAACCCCACAAATTAGTGGCTACGGACAATCAGAATTGCACCAAAGAGCTTAAAAAACAAACCAGTCCTCAGAAAGAGCAGGCCCAGATTTCATTGTTTGCCTCTGGACAAGCTCCAAGCTGCTTTCCAAGTTAGGTCTGTTGGCTGCAGGTTATTTTACAGTACCAGCTTAAAGTGTGACACCCAAACCTACTCTACTCTAAAGCTGAAATGGTCAGACTCCCTTACAAAATTTATTCAGAGAGCACTGTGAGCTGAATCAGAGATGCTGGGATCTTCATCTCAGAAGCTGTACAAAGAGACAAAAAGTTTTGCCAGATTCTGGGGAAAATATGGATTTGGCCAGAAACAAATACTTTAAAATTGGTTTGGAGGTGGTGAGGGGGAAGTGGAGTAATAGAGGTTTTTTATGGGAAGTACAGAGTAAAAAGAATTGCTGTCTGTGTGAGAGACAGCAGGTATGAGAAAAGTTAAAACAAAGTTTGCAAAATGTACCTACAACAAAAGCAGTAACTGGAATTTTATCATTTCCAGGAAGGACTTTATATAAACCCACACTATCACTATTTGTTCCCATAAACCATTCCAAATTTGTCTTCTTGGTCTCAGCCAGGTGAATATTCAGGACTTTAAAAATTTAGTGTTACATTAATCTACAAAGTGCCACTGTTTTTCCTGCTTGCCCAGCTCTAATGGAAATGCTTATTGCTATGTTGGAAAATAAACATATTATCTGGCATTTTAAAAATTAGACAGCAATGAGACACAGAAGAACATGAATGTATGTTTGCATTCAAGGAGGAGAAATATGCAGCCTTTGTGATAAGTTACACTTTCTCACAGAGGCATCTTTTCTGAGATTTCTTGCAACTTCAGTAGTCAATAATCTTTTTCTTTTTTGAACAGGGTGTAAAACAACTTGGGATTACTGAGCCAGCCACATGGAGAATTATTTCCATTTTAAGTTAGCTTAGCATGTAAATGAAGCACAGCTCTGGCACTGTGGTATAAAAGGTCCGAGACCTCATCTGCTTTAAGCACATGCAGTATTTTTGAGAAATACTTTCTGATATGCACAGAAGTTTAAGCTTATAAGTACCCTGGATTAATAAGCAAAAAACTCAGCTGTAGAACAATTGCAGTCTTTCAGTTGTGCTGCAGATCAACCAAGAAATCTAGAGACTGAGATGGCCCAGGCTCCTCATTCCCACAGCAAGTTTAGCTCTGCCCTGATGTCTCATCCTTGACATTTTGGTACCACAGGACTGGGCTTGAAAGTGCTGCCTCCATCCCCACTGCTGTGCAAGAGGAGAAGGAGAGTCTGCACCAGCCCCATCGAACCTCAAACACTCCACCAAAGCTGCAGATCAGTGCTCAGGATCCCAAAACTCTCTCTCTGAGTACTTCAAATGGACAGTTGTGTTCAAAGTTATGGGAGATGAACCCTGGGCTGTTCCCACTGCTGAATTAATCAGCAGAGAAGGAGCTATTACTCTTCTGAAACAAGCTGAAAGTTATTTGAAAGTTTTAAGTTTCTTGTCCCCACTCACCCCTCATCTAAGAGGAGAAAGAAATCATTAAATATTAAAAATATTTCACAGTCTGAAATTAGGCAAAATAAGTCTATGACGACTCAACTAGATGGTTTGGTTTCAATATTTTGTGTTCATTTAATGATACTCCTTTGTAATTTTTTAAGTGAGAATTACCTTGCCTTCCTAGATGAAAACTGGTTAAAAGCAATATCCTAAAACTCTTCAGTTTTCAATATATCGAAACAGAAGAGGGTGACAACTCTAAAACTATTTGCAAAATGGAAAATTAATGAGACTCACTTTTCCCCATGAACACAATGAATGGGTGTTTTACAAGGAGAAAAAGGCAGAAGATCACCAAAGATGCCCCCACTGCTGCTCAGTCAGAATGTTCTGGGAGCACTCAGCATCCTGCTCAGAGGGCAGTGAGCTGTCAGAAATTTAGAAAACAATAAAGCAAAAATCCAAGCAAAAGACATCACAATGGATTAGCTTGATTAAAGAAGTAATTTTTTTAAAGAAATACTTTCTGCTGCCTTTTTTCTAGAAGTCTGTTTTCTTATTTACCTTTTCTTCAAGCTGTCAGCTACCAAAAGCTGTCAAAAGAATTTGCTTAAAGACCATATGGGGCTACAGAAAAGTCACAAATTATTCCTCCAGTATTGCTCCTCAGCTGCTTCCCTTTTCAGTGGGCTGTCACATATTTTGCTGCTCCTCAAACTGGCTTCTCAGTGATTTTGTAAATTTACATCAGGAACATGGAACCCTGAAAACAAAGTTACAGGTCCTTTACAGCTGATCAGAAATGAACTGCAAATACTGGTTTCCTCTTGTTTTACTTGTTCTTGGGGGTTTTTTTAGAGATTTCATATAGATTTTAAGTTATATTTAGGAAATCAGATTGCTTTTTAATTCAACAGAAAGCTTCCTACTTGGAACACATTTTCTAGACAAGAAAATGTGGGTTTATTCACATCAAACTGCTTGGCTGCCTGCCTCTGCTCTAATTAATATTTAATTATTTGAATTAGAGCAGCTTCTATGAGTGTGTGCCTGACCAGAATAGCCAAGGAGCAGCAGAACAAAATCAGCATTTGCAAGAGCCCAAAGTTCAAATCCCCATCCTGATTTAATTTTTGGCTTTGGGAGGCAGGACAGCAGCTGCCTCCCCTGTAGTGGGAAGAATCACTCAGGATCTGACTTGAATTCCTGCTGAGCAGCTCAGAGTCAAGATCTGAGTAGCATCTGTTGCCTTGGATGTAAATTGGGATCGGTGCTAAACTGCTTCCCGGAGATGTGCTGAATAATTAGCAGTTGCAGAGGGCTTTGAGAGGGAATATTCCTTAACTGGGAGGGGTAATGGAACAATACTCTTGTGCTCAAAACTCGGTAACAACTGTTCCTGTGAGCTACTCATGGCAAATCTTAAATCAGAATTTGGATGAGGAAGAAGCAGAAAAAGCTTCCAGTTTTATAAAGCTGCGACTAACAAAAAACATCACACACATAACTGATCAATGTGATGGGTGATTACCAAGCCTGACTTCAATGAATGCACACAAAGCTGCAGAGCAATGATCCATTTGGACCTGACAACCTATTTATGTTTATATTGTTCTTATATTCAAGATTTACCATACTTTGCATGCCATTAAATCAACATTCAGTAAAACTGTCTTTTGAACAGAGGTAGGAATTACAAATACAAAATTTTAGGTTTTTTCATATAAATACTTTATATGGTATTTCTATGGACATTTTAGGTAGTGTCCATAGAACTCTTTATTTATTAATTTATTTAGTCTAGACAAGCCCACAACAAAATCTTCCTTGGATGCCCCTAGAAGTACCCCCCACTCATCAAAATAATGTCCTAAATGACAAAACTTTGTTAGCTGCCATATATTACTAAGGCAAGCTGAAAAAAAAGCACTTTAAGGGCCCCATCTGTAGGAGAACTATGAGATGACCTTTTTTTTCTTCAGTAGTCATTTTCTAATCAAAGCCCAGAAGCTGTTAAGCTCACGAAAATGTCACCTGCAATCGGATGGAGATGCTTTTAATTGCCTGTGTGCCACCATGCATGCTGCAGAGTTTTCTCAGTTGCTGCAGGAAATCTGATTTTGCTCCTGAGTGCAGGACCAGGGCTAACCAGGGCTAACCAGGGCTAACCAGGGCTAACCAGGGCTAACCAGGGGAAGGATGAAAGGAGCAGGAGCTGGGAGGCTGTGAGGAGCTGCCTCTTTCTTGCCCCTGCTGAACACACCTCAGCTTCATCACAACAAACAAAAGCTGTTTAATGGCTGTCCTGTGCCAAAGGAGTTAATTAATTGTTAATTATTCACCCAGAGGCATAACAGCATTGACAGAAACAGGCCTGGTGCACACAGTGTTGGTGAAGGACCATCCAAGACCTGGTGCAGGGCCATCAGCATTGGGAGTGCCCGAGGGCTGAACAGGGATTCCTCTCTCTTTGACTCAGACAAATGCATTTTTGCCAACATTGACATCTTTCAGGTATTTCAGTCAAATGCACGAAGTTTAGAAACAAAATGAGCCACAGGAACATTATTACCCCATACTTGAAAAATAAAACATTTTTTCTATTAAATGAAGCAGGACTCTTGTAGAATAAATAAGCCTTCAAATATTCAGAATAAAAAGGAAACATTTTTGTTTTACTCAAAAGACCGAAGCCAGATATTCTATTTCTTTTAAATACTCCGATTATTGCAATTATTTTTTAAGGATACAAATTAACCCAAAAAAAAAAGCTGTTGTTGAAGTAGTTCTATCTGTTAGATGGACATGGTTCACTCTCACACAGCTCTTCAGAATTTGAAGGTACCTCTTGCAGTTTGATGAGTACTCTCAAGCACATTTCATATCCCCATGCTCCAATTTATTGAAGCACCAGCTAGTAGAAAATATTTAGCTTGCCCAATTAATTTCAATTCACTAGGACCTGAACATCTCTTTCATATTTTATTTATTTACATGTCTTTCCCAAACAACATTATAAAGTTTATTATGCAGAGGTGATCGGAGTGGTTTAGTATTTTTTCCACTGGAAAAATGATATTTCAGGAAAACAGTATGCCAGCATATTAAACCTCCATTCCAACAGGGTTGGAATTAGATGATATTTAAGGTCCTTTACTATCATAGAATGGTATGGGTTGAAAAGATTTGTTTATCCAGCTTTTAAGTATCTGTCTCAAAATGACAGTAGGACTTGAAGCTCCATTTCCTAAATGCTATGTTCCTAGGAAGGTAAGAAAAACTTTTAACTACTATTTAACTACTATTAAATATTTTCTACTATTACAGAGAAAGGAATTCACAGATGAAATTTATCAATATAAATTTACTCACAAGATGATATTACACATAATTCCCTTTCATTTTGTCAGTAATAAATGAAACAAACTGTGTAAATTTTGCTTTTAAGAAGGTTTAAAAAAATAGCAATGGCCCAATGAGCTACAGTTCTGTTGAAGATCACAGAAGGTTTAACTCAACATTAGCACTAATGAATCATCAGGGCACTTCACAAGCCCTTCAGAAGGGCTGGATGCAGAAATAATTATTTATTAAGACAGTACCTGACAAGATTGTTTTTTTGATGAATTGGCACATATGGAACTTGGAGCTGATGAACTGCACTGATGTCAATGTTATTAAAAGTTACTTAATATGCACATGATTTGATTTATGATTTTTTCAAAATAGAAGAGCACTCTCATCTCACACAAATTAAAGCACTCACATTCCTAGGCATAGCAGTAGTACAGGTAATAGGCATTGAATAAATTTTCCCACTCTGTAGCTCTTTCCATTCTCAGAAGGTTTAATTGTGGAATATGACAATCAATGCCTGTATCTGCATACTTGGAAAGTCACAACTGACTTTATCATTGAATAGGGAAGAGTGAAAATCCCTGGTAGTTCCACATATCTGGCTTAAGTTCCTACCTGCTAAGTAGAAATGTCCATGAGATGTTTCTACTTCCATAGTGACACACCATTTTTAGGTACTTTTAGTCATGTACTTCTATGGTTCTCTCATCTGTAATATTCCTAACAAAACTAAGCACAATGGAACAGAATAATTCATAAAAACTAAAATGCTGCAGGATTATACATATTTTATTTACATCCCTCTTCAGTCTTGTACTAGCACTACAGACATACTAGATCATATAAATGTCTCTTCCTACAAACCAAGCTCTAAAGCCTTATTCAACAGCAGTTTTACTACAGAAAAAATGGAGAGGAGGAAAGAAAATACATTTTATAAAGAGAAAAATATGGCTTTTCCTCTTCTTCAAAGATAGCCCTGGCCATGAATGTGTGGCTAACACCTCAGAACAAGCTGAAAATCACTGGGGAAACAAAGAACTTCCATGATGAGCTAAATATCACAGATGTCAGACTATTTGCTCTTGAGGACTCATCAGGAACTAGAGAAAATGCTATAAAATGCACACAAAGTACATAGCAGTGGCAGTTTTGTTCCAGCCAAAAACACTAACAAACTAAAGCTCAGGCAGAAAACACACTGCTGAAAATGTGCATGCAGTAATTCTCCCTGCCTTGTGCAGGTTCAGAAGACCAGATATTTGTCTTCTGAGAATGTTTGAGAATCCCATGGAATTGACCTAAATCCATACAAACTTGGAGTAAATTTGCATCACTATAAAAACTGGCCTCTATTTAGGCAACATTTTGGGGCATGTTCTTTTGACTCCTTTATTTTCCTTTATTACTGTGAAACAGAAGAGAGATCACACTTGAAAATTACCCCTGACTAGTGAAAATTTCCAACAAGAATATGATGGGGAGCATAAATGAAGCCTTACTGCCAGTTCTCTAAATCCACATCTCTGCATGACAGCAGTTCAGGAGGTTTCCCTTGCCAGCCAGCAGTGAGGATCCGTCCAGGCAAAATCTCAAACTCAGCTGTCCTGGGTTGATGCTAAATTGGATCCCCATTCATCTGTTTAGCTCAGAAATAAGTTTTGTACCTTTCAAACTGGATCTGAGAGTGAAGGAGAAGCAGTGCAATGTCTGAGGTGATTGTTTTCTAAACACAAAGATCAGAGTTTTCAGCTTTCCCTCACACACGGCCTGTGCTGGCTGCAGTGTGGATGGTGGCACAGAGCTCTCCTTTGCTTTTTGTCAGTTTTTGGCTGACTGAGGCACAGAAGTTCTCTGGACTGTGGTTTTCTTTTTTTTTTTTCCCCTTTTCCTTGGCACTGTTTGANGCCAGATGTGGGGTGGGGTGGTTCAGATTCATTTTCTAGAGGGACTCCATCCGGAAGTTTCTTCCCAAATTTGCCCTAAACCAGGACAACAGCCCGCTCCAGCAAGTGACAATACCAGAGGTCACAAGTGTACTAAAGTAAACGGATGGCTCAATCTCAAGTTCAGAGTAATGTAACATAAAAAATTCTTAGAATATTATTTATATTTCTTTTCAAAGGTCAAGAAGGATTTATGTAGTGGAAAGAAAGCTGCCTGGCCTGCCTTGTCCATGTGTAAGTGTTCAAATGATTTTCAGTTTCTACCCAAACTCTAAATATTATGCAGAAAATTTACTATTCTTTTCCTCCCTAGCAATCCATCAACCTTAATTATAATCGTGCTGGAAAAACATAGCACTCTTTATGGAACCTTTTAAAGCCTGAGTTGTTCTGCTGCCATTATAAAAAAGCTAAATTGCTGAGCAATTTAATTTAATTTCTTCAATACTGCCTCATGTTTTCTAAACAAAATCCACAGTTCTCTTAAGTTTGAAACATATGAAATATTGATTACAATATACTTTCTTTTGAGAGTAAAACATATTAAATGAGTTATCTTTCTCATTCAACTAAAGCCATAATGGAGTAGAAGTGATTAGAACACATTGGCTGTACATTTTTTCAATCTTATTTAAACTGAAGTAAAACAGAATTTTGGGATGAGGAAGTGTGGGGTTATATGTTACTACTGGCAAAAAGAAATTTGTTTGCCCACAGAAAAGCTGTGCTTGTGGCTGCACACTCCCCCAATACTGTCACTGGTAGGAAGGGTTTGATGAAAAGAAGGTGGTTCTGTGTGCTGGAGTTCCCAGTTTCAAGGTGAGTTTTCTAGATGCTAGAGAATTTTTCTTTGCCTTTTTGTCCAATCAAAGCCCTTTTATTCATGTGGTCAATGGGGTTTCTTTTCTTCCATGTAGACTAGTAGTCTTTCCACACTGAAATCTTCAAGGATCTCTTTTTTTTCTTATGACAGCACAAGAAAATGAGAGGAAAAAAAAAGCAAGATAGCCAAACAGGCAGCAAGGGTAAAAGCTACTGTCTTGGTTTCATTCTGTTAGGGCAGTACATAAGAAGCAGTTAAAAAAGAAAGAAATTATGTAATGCCCCTCTATGTCAGCCACCCATATCTCCTGCTGCCCTTTGGGGACTGGAGAAGGGCTGCATTTCAGCTCCCAGGGTCGGAGGCATGGACCTAGAGCAGGTCAGCAAGGATGACACATCTTTAGGGCATTTGTGCCCTTCACCTGCCAGGTCTGTCACCTCTGCCCAGGTCAGCTTCTGTCCAGTTTTATGGGTACACCATCAAACATCTCAGCCAGATAAGAAACATTGAGCGTGAAAGAGCAGCTCATGCAGTGATTTATATGAAACTTGCTCAGAAGGCTGCATTTCCAGGGAGCAGTCAAAGGCAGGCAGCCATGAGGGTCAAGACATCTCAAACCAGGTGGACAAGAACAGGAAAAAGGGAGATACTTGATTAAAAATCTTCTGGTTGAGGATGAGTAGAGAAAGAAAGGAGCAGCTGGCCACACACAGTCCTGAGAAGCTCCTTCACCTTGTATAAATGAGTAAAACAGCTGAGGGTGTTTTCCTCAAAAAAAATTTTCTTGTAAACAGACAACTTCAATTTGATCATCAGACCAAGAAGATAAGATAACATGTCCTCACTGTTCCCTTTATGGCTCTCAAGGGGACCATTACAAACCTTAAGGGCAAGGTGAAGTCAAAGGCATCATTGGGACTGTGTACCTTGGTCATTGTGCCATCAGTCTTGCCTGTATCAATATCTTTTCTTGTTTACTGAGATTTATCTGTACTTGTCAACTGGAAAAATGTCTGTGTTTCATGGTATGAACTACTTTTGTACCTTAAGCATTCTTATTTTGGCATTTGTCAATACAAAGGACTATTTTCACTAATAAAATAGCTCATTTTAATTCATGGTAAAAACTGCAATGGATTTTAGCATGCTACTAGAACTTTAGGACTTTGTTGATTGAAACAGCACAGTTTGTTTACTTGTATTTGTTCTTTCAAAATTTAACATTCTGGGGAGCCTAAATAAACATATAGCACCATTTTTTGTCATTTGGTCATTTTTTCCCCATATTAATTGTATTCCAGTGGAGAAGCCTACTTAGAAGTATAGAAATCTATCATATTTACCTATCAAATGTACAAATAATGATAAAATCCCCAGTAATGCACCAACGTGTCTGAAGAATTACAGAAACAGCCACAATAACAGATAGAGCAAAGAGACTTTCTCATACAACTTGAGGAAAAATCAAGCAAGTTTGAAACATCAGTGATTTAATAAACAAACTAAAACATCATCAGAAAGTGCCCACCACCCAACTTCTTTGAATTATAAATGGCAAAGAATTGTCAAGTTGATCCTTCTGCAATAGAATACCACATAAAAAACCCTAGAGACAGGGATATCCTTGTTAACAGTGCCAACTCTCATGATCTCAATTTTCTCAAGGCTTCTCCATTTTCAGGTCTGAATTAATTCTGGATGCAGTTGGGCAACAGATGGGATGTTACTGAAATGCTCTAATATATCTCATAATTAACTGCCCAAATTTCATCAACTACTTTATTGTTCTTTCCCATCTCCTCCAGAGATAAGTGCATGTAGAAACTTGCATTGATACAATTTTTGCCATCAAATTTTGCAGACAGAAAAAGTCTGACAGCCTAGAGAAGGCTGACAAGGCATATTTTCTTCCTCTTAAAAAAAGATGTATATTTATATATGCACACACATAGAGAAAGACTTCTCAATCGTTGCAGCAAATTATAAATGATGCATGAAATGAAAAATTCCTGTTGGGTGCACTAAGAAGTGCACAGACAGTGCCACCATGGAATCAACATTTACCATGTCATTCACTTACAAAGAGACACTGACTCAAAAGTCGACAGCAAAAACATCAGCAGTTACACATTTTAGCCTGCACAATATTTGTACATTTGCCATTTGTTTTCCAAGTCTGTTCAAAATTATCCTATTGCCAACCTTCAATCACATCAGGCCAGCTTTCTGTGTTAGAAATAGGCAGAGAAGGTCAGTGAATCCACATTTTTATAAAGGAACCTCAAATATCAGTGAATTGCGAAATTGGAATTTTCCTCTGCAATTAAAAAAAAAAATGAAAACTTAATTTACTCTGAGTTATTATTTGCAACCAAATTAGCTATACTTGCTTGATTTTTGTAATCATATCTATTCTGAGGCAAACTTTAAAGGAATGTATAATTGTAGAAAGATTTGTGACCATCAAAGCCATGCAGACAGTCAAGAATTTTCATTCTAGGGTCCGTGGAAGAACAGTTTCTCACTTTACTGCTCACATCACAGCTTGAGCATACTCTGTGTAAAAGGCTTTGGGAAAGATCTGAATGTGACTTAAGCTGAAAACAAGGTACCAGGATTTAAAAAATGTAAAACAGGGGCAGAAAAGCTAAAGGACAGACCCACGACATTAATGAAAAAGGAGAGCTTTTGGACTTTGAGACCTCGCAGGAGCATTCACGGGCTGGCCTGATCTCCTGTAAATCATCTGGATTCTGTGCTCATGCAGGCTGAACATGTGCAAAGGGGGATATAACACCAGCTGGAGACAAGGCCCTGCTTCATATTCTGCTCTACACAAAAAAGTGAAAGTGTTGTTCAAATTTTCTAAAGGACAAGTATCCATTCAAGATCTTAATCCAGTTTGAAGCACACAAAGCTCATAAATGTAAAATATTTTGCTTTGAGAACTGGGAAGAGCAATCCAAACATCCTCCAGATATCATGTCTCTATATGCCTCAGCTGAAATGCTGTAATTTCACCAGTTTGCCTCCTCTTCTGCAGGCAAACACGGATCTGCATCTGTAATTCACACACAGGTGCAGCTCTAGACACTTATGCCTCTAATTAAACAGCATTGAGTTGCAGGTGTAAATCAGTCAGAAGCTGAGTCACATTTCAGTTGGGCTTCATTACTGAATGCAATTTTAGTCTTGGTAAAATGTCACCCCTAACTTTGTTCTCTTGATGCAAAAGTCCAGATTCCAAAGGCCCCACTCCATTATTTGCAATAGCAGAAGAATCCTGACAGACTAAATAGAAAAACAAGAGATAAATTACTATTGAAAGATGTAACACTGATATAAAGAACAACCAAGGAAATGATCAAATTACAATCTGACCACAATCAGCTCCTTTCAGCATTTCATTTGATTTTCTTTTAGGGGAATGTTTAAATAACTATGGTGCAAAATGATGTTTAAGATTTTGCATGATGGGTCAGAGGGAGCTCTGTATCACAATACATTTTCAGAAAATGTCTCAGGATAGCTCTTGCTCAAGCATGTGGTATTTACTCAGATCTTCTTTTGTCTTGTTAACTAATGAAGACATCTGAACCCCCCCAGTATTCAGACCTAAGCTGAATCTTGAGTCGGGAGGTTTCCAGTCACAACACATTATTTGCACAGCCCCCAAAGTGTATTTAATTACCCTATGAAGGTGGAAAACAATTTCCAAAAGGCAAAGAGTCTGGAAGCCCCATTTTCAGTTCTCCTCAAACTCTTACGTACTGCTTACCCATTTTCCACACGACTCAAAAGAGGGGGAGGCCTTCTTTCAATTCACAGTGGTGCTACTTTCCTAACTGTTGTTTTTTCATATTTAAAATATTTAGGGGCAGAGGATAAATTCCTCTAAAAAGGAGAATTTCCATTTCTCACAGGGAAAAATTAATCTCATAGGCACTATTTATACTATTTAGCAAATATTATTCCCGGGGGAAAAAAAAAGTAGAAGCCATATTTATTTTGACTACTTAAGAAAAAAACAAAACTGGGAGTTCAGATGCTCTTGATAGCTGGAAGATTCACATAGCTTCTATTAAGGACTTTGTAATAAGAGCTGACATTCTGCCTTTATTGCTCAGTTTGCATTGATTAAAGCACAGCAAAATCAACTCAGGTAGCAAAAGTGAAACCCTTCTTAAAGGCAGCATCATTACAAATCACACTGGTAAAGGAAACAAGTGAAATTCTCTTCAATAATTCATTCACACGCTCATTCACATCAAAAGTCTCCTCTCAAACAGCTCCATAGCAAAGTATAACTGCTTGATTAATCTAGAAAAATACTAATTATACACTGAGAAAACAGTTCTAGGGAAGAGAAGGCAGCAGAGGAGACAAAATAATGGCTTAGATTATAGGAGGTGCAGTAGTACTTTGGTTTAGTCAAATCAATTTGATTTGCAACAGGAGAACAGGCATCCTACTTCACAGGAAAGAAAAGACACAAAGAACAACAGACACAGAAAGGATGTGCAATGGAAATAAAAGCCTGGCACGTTCTGAAAGGGTTTGTTCTCAGTTCAGTATACCAACATGCACAGCAAGGATTTGCATCAATCTTTGTGCTGTAGATTGAGGTTCAGGAGCTGTGGGTCTGAACAGAAAAAAAGCATTTCATTGCAAGGCTGCTCAGGTGGGTTTCTGCCTGGTTTTCCTTGTCAGGCATAATCTGCAGGTCTGGCACAGCACAGCAGGATTTTAACCCATTATATTTTAACCCATGCAGTTTTACTTTCTCAGCCAGCCAAAGTAGTGTGACTTGTGAAATTTTGTGTTTCTTGTCAGAAGTCTGTCAAGCTTAACTAATCTCCCTATTAGGAGATATCTTCCTTAAACAGTTTCACAAAGGGTGTAATTTCCTGAGTCCTTAATCTTCATATCACATAGATTAACCTTTCTACAGGCTGGGAGAAGCAGGCACTACACACAAAGGTGTCCCAGAACGTTGAACAAGTTCTGCTGTGTAGACATTTCTCTGCTGAGTCATGACCAAGTACTGCACAGAATTTTACACCTGAAATTCTATCAAAGCATTTCAAGATACACATCAGCACACTGATAACAATGTAAGAAGACCAGGTCTGGTTCATGACAAGTGAAACAGAACATCCAGAGTCATCCAACCCTTCTAATGTAGTTTTAAAATTCAGCTTCTTGAAATATCCTTACATTAGTTTTACTTTGAGTAATGCTCTAATACAAAAGATCACACGCTATGTGATAACAATAACCACTTAAATAAACCATTTTTCCTCACAAAATTCGAAATATTTTCAGATATGTCAATGATATGGAAGCAAAAACACCAACAGCTTTCCCTCTGTTTCTCATTTTGTGTGATTAGGACATCAGTTCAAATCCACACAGAGGGACCATTGCACCAGCACACATATTAGATAAAAATAATTCCAAACAATTGGCACAGAATTAATCTCATAAGGGGAATTACCAATTTTACAGCATCGTTCCAACCATTGTTGGAAAAGCCTATAGTAATTTAATCAATCAGTGTTTACTAATTACAAGAATGTTCCACCACCACACTATGATCATCCCATCTTGTTTAAAGAAACTCAGGGTGAGCTGAGACCTGTGCTATGACAGGGATGCAGGAATTCCTGCAAATTCTATAGGAATCTTGTGTCCAATGCAATTTTTCAAGGAAGAACAAAAAGAAGGAAAAATTATGGTAGAATCACGGGGTCATATATAGACCTTAGAGCAAATATATGCAAAAACTCATCTTTAAACCCAATGTAAAACTCATATATGAGACTATGAGAAGATTATGAAACAAAGTTGGTTTGGGGGAATTCAACAGTGGAATGATCTTACACAAAATTTGTGCCATGCATCTTTTTGAAGGCCATAGAATTATCATGAGTAAAAAACAGATTTATGAAAACAGAATAGCGTTGGAGGTCATTGCACTGCCAGTGCAGATTTCGTTTGGAATATATGGAAATACCACGCTGATAGGGTGAAGCCTAAAACTTTAATGCAGACAAGCGGGGATTTGATTCAAATCCACTGATCCCTGTAAAGGTGTTTCTAGGGACTTCAATGGGATTTGGACCAAGTCCTTTACTTAATCCTTATCTTGACTTTTTTCATAGCAGATAAAACTGAAAGTTCATGAGTTTTTACAGGCTTAGAGCATTGATGTTTCTCTCTTTTTGCCAAGGGCTTCTTGTTTAAAATATTGTTAAGGAGAAGAAAGGAAAAAGGAAGTCATTAATTGTTAATTATCTGAATATGTATTTCAGAAATTTTCACTTACAACTATGAATGCAAAAGGATTTATTTATGAAGTAAAACAACATGCAATATGCAGCAGTAGTTCATCAAAGCCAGCTAATATTTCGCTCTTATTAAAGTTGAATAATTTCTTACTAAGTAGAGTCACTGTATATCTAATTTTCTTCTAACTGTGGTGAATTCTAAGCATTAAAAAAAATAAGTAGATCTTGCCGTCAGATAACTACTAAGATCAAAGTTACTCCTAGTAGCTGTTACAGTGTTAAAAAGAGGTAACACTGTGAATAAATAAACAAATAAGCTCATAATTTATTAAAAGAAGCAGAAGAGTTGGTTTTCCAAGACCAGCTTTCAGTTAGGGTTTCTGAGTAATTTCAGTACTTTCTGGCACTGGGCTGCCTGGACTTTACATACCCACAGTAACGAGGGTGAAGCAAGAAAAGTGTTGCTTTCCTGAGGCTTTCCAATGTTCTTGCTAAAGCAGCTTACACCATCCTCTATATCCAAGGGAATGTTTCGAGGAGCAAGGGACAGTAAGCTGTGGTGCCTCCCAAACTGGTGGATTTTTTATCTTTACAGTACTGAAAAGATGAAACTCATAAACGCAGGAGCAACTTGTTCCTTACAAATGGCATCTAAGGCACCTTTTCCAAAGATTCATGCTTATCCCAACAACATATATTTAAATCCATGCAGCTGCATTCTCAAAAGGTGGGACATTTCCAAATTCCACTCAGTCTTCGGGGATGAAACACTTCATGACATCAGAACAACTGAATTTTTTCCATTAATGCTCCAATATTAATTTACTTCACAACTTCAGGCACACACTGTATAACGTACTGATCCAACAGGATTTGTGCCAGCCCAGCAATTTGCAATCTGTAGCATTTTTGTTAATTCAGTGTGAAATGTTCATGAGTTTATTTATTCCTTAGGAGAAGGAAGGACCCACAAGGATTTTATTATAATCCCTCTGGATCTGTTAAATTTGCATATGTTAGTGGCTAAATAAAAGAGAAAGCTTTGGGATCCACAGCAGCCACAAAGCCAAGAAGGACCAATTTCTCATTTCCAGCATAAGACAAGCCTGGTGACAAAAAGGTCCATAAATGCATATTAACATTAGAACCTGTCTATCTGATTAGAGACCTGCAGGGGTGGCTGTGCTGGTAACCAAACAGCAAGAGGTTGATTGCTACATCTGCTCTGCAAAAACATTTGACCAGGGAAATTAAAAACTCCAGATGCAACAAGGAAAATCTCTGAGTTCTCTAGTTGCTCGCACAAGAGCCTGCTCTGTTCAACATCAGGCACTGCAGTGGGGAAAGAAAGGCTGCACTGTCTTCAGGTGAGAAAAAAAGCAATAATACATGATTCTAGGAAATCAGAAAGAATACTGTGCATTAACATGAAATGGACTCAACGAGGCACCAAACTCATGTTCAAATGATCACTATGCAGCAAGTTTCTTAAAAATAAGATTTGAATCTGAAATGTCAGTGCTTTGAATGGAATGCTATTGCTCATCTAAACCAACTTCATTGCCTTTATTAGGTGTGAGCTGATGGAAAGGTGCTTAAAGAGAAAGAATAGATACACCAAATAAATTTAATATTCATTATTCTGACTTTATCCCTACACAAGCCAGGGTGCACTTAGTGTAAGGCAAAGCACTCTACAGAAACCAAATGGAAACAAAATTAAGCAACTTCCAGCATGGAATTAATAACTGACACTGGAGTCAATGCAGTAATGACATCTTCCCACAGCAAATTCCCTGTAAAATTCCTTCTAAGACTAATTTAAATGTTTGGTCATTAGTAATAAATGTTCATGTAAAAGCAAATCAGAAAAGATGCATATATCATCTGGTCACAATTCTTAGACCCTTTGCAATTTTATTTCAGAATCCCAAAATTAATAGTTGCCAAAATTGCTGCTGGTGTTTTGAATATCCAATCTCATTTGTTAGCAAACAAAATGGAGCTAACCTATTAAATCAGGAATGAATAAATGCAGCTTGGACACGTTTATACTTTGCCCACATATTAGAGGGCATTTGGAATTGCCTGTCACTAAATCTTTCATGTGACTGTTTTCTTCAGTGTCTCATGCATTTGCCCACAACGCCTCTCAGTGATGTTCTGTGCTACAATACACTGCTGAAGAACAACATCCAGGGATTACAGACATTATTGCTTAGTTACTATATTATAAAAACTGTTAAAACCCAAAGGAGAAATCTTGAGATATGTTAGAATGTTTTGCTAGAGCCATTACCTCACAAATATCAGATGCACACTACTGCAAGTTTCAGGAGTCTAAAACAGCCTTTATGGACCTTTTTCCAACCACTCAGTGCTAAAAATATCAGAGATGGCTGTGAAACCATAAGGAAATGGGTTTTGTTAATGAAAGCCTCTTTAGATTCAACACATATGAAAGAAAATTGCCTATTGAGAGAACTGTTCTTAGTGTCTCCTCCCTGGGCTGTTACAGCCCATGGCTTGCTCTTCACCAAATGTGGGATCTGATTTCCCAGTGTTGTGATGTGGAAGCAATAAGCTGAATTTAATGACAGAACAGAAAAACTGCAGGGGCAGCATGTTCCCTTTCAGTAATTTTGTGCAGTTTTTGGAAAGAATATTTCACTCTTCCACAGCTATTCCCTTCTCTTTATAAGGAATCTTATAAAACAATATTGGAATTGGGCACAGCAGCAACATCTGTCCTGCCCATGGCACGGCTGTGAGACCACGCTGGGGCCACATTGAGACATCAGCTGCTCTTTCCCTGCCACGCCCAGGAGCAGCTTTAGAGCAGCTGAAGCACCATGGCAAGGTTTGGGAGGTGATGAGTGTCACACCACTCTTGTGTGCCTGCTCATCTGTGTGCACAGGCAGCACACAGGGCTCTGAGAGCGTCTCAGCCACCTGCAGGGACCCCTTTTCTCTGCTTGCACTGCCTGAGGTGTTATCCTGCACTGCTGCAGCCTCAGCAAGGCTCAAGGCTCACAAGCACCATCACCTCTGCTACAGCCTCCAGAAAAATGGTTCAAACACTGCATTTCTGTTGGCTGGGCAGCAGGCATGGGACATAAGGAGCAGCCAGGTACAATCCAGAGCCAGGGTTCTCTTTAGTGTTAATAAACACTCATCACCTCCTGAAACAAGCACAGAGAGCAAAGGCCTTTCATCTTTTCTAAAGACTCTAAAGCAAAATCTCTTGAAACACATTTCTCTTGAACATTCTTTTACTGCACTTCATTTTTTATAAAACAGTTTACTGTTGACTGGGAACTTGGAGTACAATGGTTTATTACACTAATCCAGCTCCTCCACATCCTCAGTCCTCTGGCCAAAAAAATATGCAAATGGTTTTGAAGTGTTGAGTACATCTGTACAGCTAAAATTCTTTTGCTGAAACCATGAAAACTGTGCAGTCATTTTTGTCTTGCCTTTAATATATCTGAAACGTCACATCTGGCATCAAGGACCAGCAGCCACCAGATTTGCAGTTTGGAAAATTGCTCACCAAAACACCATAAACTGTATTAGAGCAGGAAGGGAATGCAGAAAATCAAGCATTGTCAGAAACAAAAATGCTACCTGAGGACCAATGTTTTCAAATTGTTTTCCATTTAACAAAATGTTGAAAACGTCACAATTCTGATAGAAATAGCAAGGGATGCAGCTTGCAATATCTGTTAGGTTTTAATGGAGCTTTTCAGCAAATCTTGTTCTTGTATTCTCTTAGATGTAGAAGTATAACCCTCTTCAAAATAAGTGAGAATTTACTTTTAGAAACCATTATTCTAAGCAGTGTGATGTAAAACAAGTAAACCATTTGAATATGTGCCAAGTTGGGAAAATTATTTATAAAGTACATTCTACAGTGAGGCTGCATTCAGAGAAATGTGCAGCTCACTTTTACAATTTTAATCTCCCTGAAATGGATTCTTGGGTGTAATGCAAATAAACACTGTGTTGAAAATATATTCAGGCTGCACAGCCCTGCAAAATACTAGGGTGATTTACTGATTAAAGATAATAATCTGCTGAATAACTGAGGCTTTTAACATATGGATGCATGTATATCTAGACACACATACATAAAGATACAAAATTATCTTCAATGGCATAAACAACACGGTTAATTTGAGAATTCTATGATACTTCAGAGCAAAATAGGATGTGGGGAAAAACATTTGTGGTGATCAAAACCAGTGAAAACTGTCAGTTTCATATTGTATAAATTATTTGCAAAGCACCAGTTCCATCTCTCGCTGATATATTTTTTCTTACTCTGCATTGGCTTTGTAATAACAATAACTGTCGCCATAAATTACTAAGAACATTATTCAATTTCAAGTAGCCCCATTTGTTTTCATGTTTCCAGTAAAACTATGACAATAGAAATAGATTATTGTAATTGCTTCTTCAAGCAAGGACTACAGGTGGTTTTATTTTTCCATGACTAATAACTCCCATTTTCCTATTCATTCAGCCAGAGATGTTCAGGCTGTGGGCAGGAGGAGGTGATATGGACATTATTGTGGCAAGAAAAATAGAAAAAATTATTGAGCCTTAAAAATATCATTACATTATACACTGTGGTGATGCTGATGAGACAGAGATCACTAAAGCTAGTGCAATTTACATCAAGAGCATCTTTCATAAATTAACAAAAAAATATATATGTACAGTTCGTTCTTTTTCTTATTTTGAAACAAGGCACAGTGAAAAATCTTATCACCAAGCTGCACTAATGTCATTACAAACATCAATACCAACTATGCTCTGACATTTTACCTCTTTTTGTCCATTATTCACAAAGATGTTATTCCAAACTGACCAATGTAATTGTCACACATATAACCTGAACCTGCCTATTTTGCTGTTCCCACTTTGCTCCACATTTGACCTAGTCCAAACTTAAATACTTTAGAGCCACCTTTAAATACTTTGGAGCCATATTATCTACAAACACAAGATAACTGCACGCAAACGCTTGTCTGAATTAAAGCCACTTTGTAACAGAGAGATTACCTGCAAAGGGAGTACCAGTATTTTAGGAGAGGCTGGTGACTTCTGGTGGGATTTAGCCAAAACTGCCATGGAAGTGGGGGAGGTAAAGAGTTCATCAGAACAAAAAACAAAAAAAAACCCCAGAAATTGGCAAATTTGGGACAGTGCTGGAGTTCCCCAATCAGGTTAAAAAACAGCAAACTCTGTTTCTCTGCACAAATACCCTTCTGCACTTGAATCCTTCCTATAATAAAAACCAGATGATTTCAACCTGTTGCATTCCTGAACTTTTACTATCTACAGGTGAAATTAATTTGTGTTTAACAAAGGCACTAGCAAAGGAAGGTCAGCCACCAGGACACAAAGTACAATTGCCATGCTGTTGCATTTTTCATAAGGTATCCAAATTTGATGTGATCAGAATTTTTAACTGCAGGACTAGCTAATTTTAAATTATTAAAACATTTCCAGGTTTTGCAGGTGATTTCATCTGAATAAGAGCCCAAACACTTATTATACCAGAGATTTAAAAGATAAGGATTATAAGTGATTGCCAATTTACATCTTTAATACAATATAGTATGAACTTAGAGGACAAAGCTAAGGAATTGATTGACCTCATGGTAAAACATAAATAGGAAGAAGTAGTAAAATTATTAATCACTCTCCTTGAAAAATCAGATTCACTCTACCAAGGCTGGCAACATAAGCCAGCTTATGATGAATTATGGTTTCAGAAACTTTTATTAAAAGCAGCCAGGTTACTGCAGAAAATTAGAAAGAATGAGTAATATGTTTTCCTTTAAGTTCTATAAGCTTCTTTCTCCACTTAGTTCATTTTCACCTTAAAGAAAATTTCTCTTCATCAACTATCAGGAGAGATTCTACTCCAGGGGAAGAAAATTTGCACAATTTGCCTACTTCTTACAATTTTGAGAAAATCGTCCATAACCAAGGTGCTGGTTTGGGTTAGAGCACCCTGTAGAAGCCTCTGTGCTCAACTGCAGTTTGTTTCCTGGTAACTTAAGAAATATGAATTTCAGGAGGGTGACCAAACTATTGTTTGGGTGCCCACATTTCTTTGCTGCTTTAGGGGTCCCTTGAAGATGCTGAGAGCCCGTCCATGAGGGAGCAGCCTTTAAGGCACAAATCCATTCCTGGCCCAGGAAGAGAGGGATGCAAAGGTGCTCAAAGCTGCTTTCATTGATGAAGTTATGTAAACACCCTCAGCAGGAACTGGGAGTGACACATTCAATATTTGACACGGTGCTTTTTAATGCAGCCTCCCTCCAACAGAGAGTTTCTTACATTGAGGAATGATACCTGTGGGTTCCTCCTTTAATAACAGGGTCACAGGTTCCTGCACCTTCCATCTTCCTAAGAGGCAGTGTGGTGGTTTTAGTTTGCCAGTTTTGGATTTCCCAGCCAATGCACCAATTTATGTGGTGAGTTTATTTTCTGCTGCGAGATAGGATTAGGAGAAGAGCACCTTTAAACCAAATAACGTTACCCATGTCTCGCACTGTGGAATTTCTTAACCAATCATACAAAATCACCTAAACTTGTGAAGAAGAAGAAGAAAGAAGAAGAAGAGGAAAGAAAAGAAGAAGGAAGAGAAAAAAAGAAGGAAGAAGAAAGAAGAAGGAGTAAAAGGAAGAAAGAAGAAGAATGAAGAAGAAAGAAGGAGGAAGAAGGAAGAAGAAGAAGAAGAATGAAGAAGAAAGAAGGAGGAAGAAGGAAGAAGAAAAAAGAAAGAAGAAGAAGGAAGAAGAATAAAGAAGAAAGGAAGAAGAAGAAAGAAAAGAAAGAAGAAGAAAGAAGAAAGGGAAGAAGGAAGAAGAAAGAAGAAAAAAGAAGAAAGGGAAGAAGGAAGAAGAAAGAAAGAAGGAAGAAGAAGAAAGAAGGAGAAAGAAGAAGGAAGAAGAAAGAAGAAAGGGAAGAAGAATGAAGAAGAAAGAAGGAAGAAGAAGGAAGNGGAAGAAGAAGGAGCAAGAAGAAGGAAGAAGAAAGAAGAAAGGGAAGAAGAATGAAGAAGAAAGAAGAAGAAATGTTATTTTAACCAGCCACCTTAAATCCTAAATGTCTCACCCTGTGATGTAACACACTTCTACTCAGCTGCACATGCCCAGACTCAGCTATCACTCAGTTTTGGAAGCCTTTCCCAGAGCTTCAGGTCAAATGCAGCAAATCTTTGTGGATCATTCCCTGTCACCACAGAAAGTCTGAAATCTGTGTCCCGGGTTCCAAGAGAGCCCTTAGCTGCTCCTGGGGTGCAGGTGTGTACAGCCACAGCCCAGCCCTGCAAATTCCCAGGGATGGGCAGCACCTCCCACTCCAAAGGGCTGGAAAAGAAAGAGAGCGACCCCCAGGGTTCTCACCCCAAAATGTGTGTTCACAAACATGTGTCCAACCCTTTCATTAGTTTAATAATTTGTCAATATTCAAAATGACCCGCTAATTGATTTTTTTGTCTACAAGAAACTGACAAGGTCCTAACAGGGAATTACTTCCATACCAAAAAATAAATCAATTCCAAACTAAGACAGGCAGAAAGTTAAATCCCCTGCACTCTGCACAAGTATTTTTTTGAAGTGTGATCCCAGCGCTGCTGATTGAAAGAGATGCTGCAGTGCAGGCAGCACAGCCCATCCATTGCAGGGGCATTTTAAATCCTTTGCAGCAGCAGGGCTCCTCCTCTGTGCATCCTGCACTGTGTATGTGCTGTCTGCCACCGTGGCTTCCTTGGAGCAAAGAGTAAATGAATGCACTGGAGAATGAAGGCATCATACACTGCCATCTCTTTCTTGGACTCTGCAATAAAAATTATTCATATATTAAACAGTTTCACATCTTATGCCTTTATTTCAAGCCTAGGGCTTGTAGCATTCTAGAGAATTCTTACAGTGTCTAATATTTCTAAAGTAATATTTACAGCAACCTATACCAAACTAAAGGCTGTATTTCCTGAGGAAGCCTCAACTTTCTTTTTCTTGTCTGTCTCCTGTCTGTCTGCTTCTAGCAAGATGCACTCAGGGAGAAGCCAAATGACATGCTAATTATATTTTTTGTTAAGCTTCTAAATTCACAAGTACCTGCTGTGTCAGTTTACCTAGTTTGAATATAATTTGGAATAAAAATCAAGCTTTGATTTCATTTTAATAAGAAATTTTGTGTGGTTTCACAAAAAGGCAGAAATAAAATAGAGGCCTTGTGGATGCCAATTCAGAAGTTTTATACATATATTAAAAAAATTCACAAAGCTTTTAAGTGGTTATTCCATTTCCTGGGATTTCTGAAATTCATTTCATCTCAGAACTCCATTGAAAGAGAAGGCACATCTTTCCAGCCTGTTTGTTATGGTCATCACAGAAATTCTTGCTTCTGAGAAATTACATTTAGCCACAACTGTGCTGGAGTCAGATAAAAAGTTATCAAAATGCTGCAGTTTCCTAGATCAGGACCATTCCCTCTGTAGGAGGGGATTTCCAGCACAGAGGGTGTCTGATCTAAAGTAGCCACTGTGGCCTTTATTGTATTTATGTCTACATACAATGGGCCACCAGGGAACCACAGATCTGAGAGTGAATCTCATCCTTTGTGCATGTTCCAGCAAAACTAATTTACATCTAGAATAGTCTAGGTGTAATTTGTATTTCATTAAAAATACTTATTTTAAATAGAGGGCAAAATATTAGCTCCACTGATTTTCTGATACGTTTAATTATACCAAGCATGATACTTAAATCATGGCTAGAATAATAGTTGGCACTTTGATACAAAGAATTCTTTCAGATCAGCAACACTGACTACTAACCTTAAAGTCACAGCTCTTCATACCTCCTAGATAAGTAACAGAAATCATAAATAATGTAAACAATGCTATTTTTAGCTTAGACTCCCTTGATGTCTTATTGGGTGAAACGTGTATATATTGCAAAGGGTATGTTAACTAAATAGTGTCTTTTCCAACCTGGATCCAATTAAACCTGGAATTTAGGCTACTCAGTGCAGTGCTGCAGTGCAGTACTAAAAGTCTCAGAAATAACTGAGATCAGTGTGAATGCTGTAAGTTTTCCTCACGGCATGACCTCAGGTTTCCCATAGCTGAGTGCCAGACCTCAGCATCATAAAGCAATTTATTCACTGCACAATAACACAAAACCATCGAGCTGGTGCCTCCAGGGAGGGACCCTGGGCCCTTGGGCTCTTACACCCTCACAATCCATCTTCCCAGAGTCTGGGCTCTTCCTGCTGAGCCCTCTGCTCCTGCCCCTGGGAATGTTTCTCACCTGGACAGCACCACAGGTGTCCTTTGTAATGCAGGGTCAGCAGTTCCCGGCCCCTGCCTGGGGCTCCCCCACCCCAGAGCTCAATCAGGAGCTCTCCCTGCTGCTGCCCACCTGCACCATGTGCATTTCTCAACAGTGCTACCCAGAGAGAGATTCTCTTTTTCCATTTCCACCGTGACTATCGGTTGAGCTACCAGCCTTAAGCAACTGCAAAATGTGAAATTGTTACTTTGATTTACAGTAAATCTTCCATCTGATATATTTGTGGCTGTCAGGTCAACTGCCTGTGGAGATTGACTGTCAGTCCTCAAGCAGTCACAGTGATCTGTAAATCTACTACATTAATCCATAGGTATGTAGGATTTTATCATGGCAGCTCAGCCTCACACAGCCATTCTCTCACTCCCCCACCAGAGAGATGGGGTAGAGAATTGAAAGGGTAAAAGTAAGAAAACTTGAGATAAAGACAGATTTGTAGGTAAAACAAATGCTTTTCAGTCAATCAAAGTATAACAAGCAATTAATTCATTACTTCCCATGGTTCTGCAGGGTTCCATCACGTGTAAGAGTGAGTCAGGAACACAAATGCCATCACTCCAATCATCCCCCACCCCCCCTTCCTTCTATTTCCCCCACCTTCACCTTTATTTCACCTTTATATGCTGAGCTCGATGCCACATGGTCTGGGGTATCCCTTTGGTCAGTTGGGCTCAGCTGTCTTGGCTATTGTCACCTCAACTTTTTGTGCCCCCTGATTCTCAATGGAGGTGGACTGTGAGAGGCAGAAAGGTTTTTTCTCTGTGGAAGCGCTGCTCAGCAGTAAATAAAACATCCTTGTATTATCTGTTTTCAACACAAACCCTAAACAGCCCCACACCAAAAGTTAACTCCAACCCAGCCATGATGAGCCTAGCCTTTTGTACTTCTGGTTACCCTCAGGAGCATCTAATTAATGTGAGTAATTAATGGCATTGGAATAATAGGCTGCACATATTTGCAAGTTTAGGGGTGAATTATGATGTCATGAACCAAGTGATAAGGCCCCATAGAAGCTCCCACTGGGGGAATGCTCAGCAGCCCCTCTGCTCTGCAGCACAGGTCTGTGGTGTTGTGCTGTTCTGGTTTTTGCACCAGCCCCCATGCAAACAGGTTTTCCTCAGGACCTAGCCCTGAAGCCTGAGCTGCAAACGCCTGCCCTGCCACAAATGACTTCCACCAGCTCCACCTGGGCAGAGCCAGGCTCAGGCACACCAGGCTCAACACAGGCACCTGGGCTCTGACCTTAATCCTGGGAAAGACAAACACACTCAGAGACCACCCGAAGCAGGGATGATGGTGATGAACAGGGACTACTATCTGGGGAAGCTAGGGACTTCTCATATCTTTGGAGATTTACTGTAGGATACTGCAAAATTAATTTAGCTTCAGCAATGAAGAGAAGCCCTAAAGAGAAGCAAGAGAGCTCTATGATAGGTAAACAAGGATAAAACAGAGTAACATTATTTAGGTCTCTCTGACTCAAGAAATTTCTGCAGTAATTGAAGATCAAGGCCATCAGCATTTATTTTCAGAGACAGGGTAAAATTTACACTTTAATTACCATGAGGCATACTCCATAAAGTATTCAAGCATCCTTGGACAAAGGCAATTCTGGTCCTACAGAAACACCAGTGAAGATCAAATTGTATTTTCTGAGAAATGAGAAGAGGCTATTTATATAGCCTTTTCAGATCTACTTGAAAAACCCAGTATCTGCTTGTAACCTTTGCTTCCCAGAAGCCTTTGAACAACAATTCTCATGCCTAAATCTCCTCCCCTTTCATCATGCAGACAGTCCTTACACGCAGGTGGTGAAATCATGGATTTTTATACTCCTGTCAAGACACTGCATGAGTTATGTGCCACAGGTGAGCACAGATGAATGCAATACTCATTTTGGAGCTGGTTTATGCCAGTCTGATGCATGCACCTTCTGCTGTTGCAACATACCCCAAGGATAATCTATTACAAATAAAAGCTAATGGAGATGATATATTCAGTCTGAATCTGCTGTTCACGCATTTTGTCTCTGGACAAAAATGTCTCTCACATAAAACGTGTGTGCTGCCCACTCACTGCCATAACTCCACAGCAGCATATTCTTTTTATAATGCACTGCAGAAAACAAACACATGCACAGTAAAACTCCAGCTGGGAGGAATAATGAAGCATTTAGCAAACCAGACAAAGACCACATGGCTGCATCTCCCTCAACACAGCAGAACCCATTACTGGATATAATAACTAATAAGCTAATGACTTTTAACCATCCAACAAGGTTTTTATGAAAGATATAAATTACTTTTATTTTTCTTTTCAGGGATTAAATTTGTCAAATGTCTAAGAACTTTAAATACTTTTGGTATATGCCAAACTGCAACCCTGAAGCAGGAGAACTTGTACACAGCCCCAATACTTCTGCTTGTGCAGCTACTTGGAGAGACATGAGGGCTTACCTAAATTCAGACACCTCACTGATGCTGACTAAAACAAGACACTGGAACTCCTACACATGCTCAGCAGACAGGAATACAAGGTAACTGGAAAAAAAAAAGAAACCAGGATTTCATTTCTCTAATAGCAGCACACCAGTTTCTCCCACCATGGTGCCTGAGGCATGACAAAGATAGGAGAAGACAGACTAAATTAACTGTGGGTAGGTCTTCAGGATTTTCTGCAGGACTTCTGGAATCCCTTCTCCTTCCAAGTCCTGTCCTTCACATGTTTGCACTGCTATTTATGGGCCAGAGGATGAGTTTCTGCAAAACGATTTTGTGGCAAGCACTGGAAGAACTTTGGTTTTCAGTCCTTTGTGCAGGGGCCCACAGGTTGCAAACACAAAGCCAAGCCATCTTTATAAACTAATGGTGGTTCTAGTTAATGCTGAGAAGGGACTTTTAACATTTAAAGGAAAAAAACCAAGTTCAGTCATTAGCTCACATTTTTCCCCTAGATCTAATCTCTGACCACTGCAAAATGCTGGCAGGAAAGAAAGTCACATATGTTTGAGAGCTTGGCATTGAAGGAATTAAATAATTCTTCATGGACTGAAAATAAAAATATATGCTCTGTAAAAAGCCATGACAAGCAACTTGTGATGAGCCTTGAGAGAAGCTATGATCACTCACTGAGTGTAAGTGACAGGAAGGGGAGTCAGGAGAAAAAGGTCTCTTTAAGCTTAAGGGCAATCTTCCCACCAGAACAAAAGGCAAATGATCTCACCACAGGTAACTGTTAAAAATCAGTTTCTCACATAAATGAGGTCTGGAAGTGTCTTCAGACATGACAGTGGAGAAAAATTTAACTGGTTTTAAATTCTGAATAGAGATATATTTATAGAATATAAAGTAGATGTCTGTGAAACAGGACCTTTGGATTTTGCTTCCATTCTTCTACACCTCCCTAGGCAGGACTACACAAAAAAATAGTTATTTTAAAACAAAGAATTAAAATAAAAACCAGAACACGAGGCAGAATGTGCAGAGACATATTTTTCAAGAAAAGACAGGCTTCTTCTCCCCACTCTGCCATTGAGCCACCTTCAAAATACTTTCAAGTAGTTTTCCATCTGTGAAGAAAACTACATTGTGGAGGATCCAGTTCAGAGTGGGATTGAGTATCATTAATGTGTTCTGAGAGTTTAAAGCACATAGTCCTATCAGTCTACTTCTAAATTTTAGTAGACTATGCTAAGTGATTTTCATGAATGCATGAAGAATTCCTCTATTTTCCACAGTGTCACAATACAGAGCAGCTCAGATTTGTAGACTTCATTGCATTATTATCTATTAATAACCTATGAATACCCCAAAGTATGATACCAAGCCACTGCACAAACATCAGATGCAATAATGTCAAATGTCTTGGGCATCCAAAGTCTAATTTCTGTAACACATTTTGAGACATTTTTCTGGCTTACTGGTACTCTCCTACTGTAACTTCTTAGGTCTCCCAATTTTGTCTGACTCTGGCCCAGTTGTTCCAATGAGAAGGTTATTTCCCACAACCTATTCAAATGCTCTAAACTCTTTCCTTGACCACGCCACTAGCACACAGAAAATACTAACTTGGAAATATCCTACAAAATATCCTGCTTGTACAGACAGGGAGCACTTCCCCCTGGGCACGTTTTTTTTTATCCTCACACTGTGAAGAGTCAACTGTGGGTGGACTGCAGGTACCCACCAATCCATTTCATCCCCCCTCATCTGGACAGGGGAGAGAAAACTGAGGAAAGGCTCAAGGGTTGAGATAAGGTCAGGGAGAGCTATCACCAACTACTGTCATGAGAATTAACTTGGGAAAAAATTAAATTACCAATCTAATCAAAGTAGGATAATAAAAAATGAAAACAAATCTTAATACACCCCCTCCTCACCCCTCCCTTCTTCCCAGGCTCAGTTTCACTCCCAATTTTCCCTCTTTCCTCTCACTCAGTGGCACAGGGGCCAAGGAATGGGGATTGTGTTTGTATTGTCTCTGCAGCAGGGTCCCCTCACACTCCTGCAGCCCACCATGGGGTCACTCTGATGGGAGTCAGTCTTCCATGAGCTTCTCCAGAGTCCTTCCCATGGGCTGCAGCTCTTCACAGACTTCATTCACCAAGGGCTGCAGCCTTTTGGGCACAGGCTGCCTCAGCACAGCCATCCACGGCTCACAGCTCCTGCCAGGACCCTGCTCCAGGCTGGGCTCCCCCTGGGGACACAGGCACATCCCCGCTATCCATGGGGACACAGCCTCCTCGGGCACACCCCTGCTCCCCATGGGGACACAGCCACATCCCTGCTCCCCATGGGGACACAGCCACATCCCTGCTCCCCGTGGGGACACAGCCACATCCCTGCTCCCCGTGGGGACACAGCCACACCCCTGCTCCCCACGGGGACACAGCCTCCTCGGGCACATCCCTGCTCCCCACAGAGCCCCGTGTGCTGCAGGGGCTCAGCTGCCTCTCCATGGGCAGCACCAGGGGCTGCAGGAGAACCTCTGCTCTGGCACCTGGAGCACCTCCTGCCCTCCTCCTGCGCTGACCTGGGGTCTGCAGGGCTGCTCCTCTCACACACTGCCACTCCTCTCTTCCAGCTGCTGTTGCACAGCAGTTTTTTTCCCTTTCTAAAACCTGATATGCCAGAGGCACTGCCACTGTCACTGCTGGGCTCAGCCTTGGCCAGGGCACGTCCATCCTGGAGCTGGCTGGCATTGGCCCTGTCAGATATGGGGATTATCTCTGGCACCTTCTCACTGAAACCACCCTAAGTAGCCCCCCCAAAGTTACCAAAATCTGGCCACACAAACCCAATGATACACATCACATTTCAGCGCTGTGATGTATTAAATTATTACAATTACTGCCACACTGATGCAGCAATTGCAATAATTGCTGCAGTGGTTCTCCAGGTCTGCAGAAATTGAGTCTGATTTCTGATATATGAAGTGTTTGATACTGCAACATCTGCCTGATCAGCATATAGTGTTTTTTAACAGGAAGCTCTCACTGAAGAGTTTGTAAACAACACTGATAAAATACAGATGCTCTTGGCTGCAGATGCATTTGAAGGAAGCTTAATAGCAGTTTGGATAAGTGGTTGTGAACTTCCAAGATGATTTATCACCAGTAAAAACAACCCATTTTGTAAAACTTATATCCTATTAAGGAAGCATTAAACGAAAAGCAGAGCTAGAGAAATTGTCTTCTCTAGAGTTCTGTGGGGATTCTTTCTTTCTTTGTCATTATCAGCAATACAAACTTGGGCAACAAAATAGCTTTTTTTTTGATGATGAATTCATGTTTATTTTGAAAAGCTGCATGGATGGGTAAATAAATTCTTAAAAAAAAACCCAAGACTGGAATTCATGGCTATGCAGCAGAAGATTATTCTTTTAAGTCAGAATGAATGCATACATTTGTATTCCCTTCTGCACAATTGACTGAACTTCACTTTCAAAATGTCAAGGATAAATACCCTTCAAATGGTTCTATTAAAACTGTGATAACCATAGTAACTGTATGTCGTTGCTTATACCTTTTTCTTCTTTTGTTTTTCCTTTTTGGTGCATATTCCTTGCAAAAATTCTGCTAAGAGAGGTAAAGAAAAGCAAGCCCTACCTAATTAATGATTTGAATGTGGGTGTTGATAGCCTTCCTATGTTATGAAATTTTGTTTGGTAATTTAAAGATCTCTTTATGGATATGAAACCTGAACAGGCCATTACAA
The DNA here is from genome assembly GCA_013397245.1 of Thryothorus ludovicianus. Classification (NCBI taxonomy): domain Eukaryota; kingdom Metazoa; phylum Chordata; class Aves; order Passeriformes; family Certhiidae; genus Thryothorus; species Thryothorus ludovicianus. The sequence goes on from VZTB01003702.1 coordinate 44,379, forward strand.
AAATATACTACCACCTGCTGCATTCATCAGTATAGAGGCTGTTATCTACTGTTTATTACTTCTTTTCCCAAAGTAATTATTTGCATCAGAAGGAGGGAGAATAAGGGTCCCCTCCAGCTTTGGATATTCCATGATTCCATGCTTAAATTAAGTCAAAGATAATTAAGAGATCCAGCTACACAGCCTCCAATTACCATCAATACTAATGGATTTTACACAGCTAAATCCCACAGACATTTGGCAAGAAAAAAATAATCTTAGTGCTTGAACTAATGCAAAGTGTTGTGGTAATATTGTTAATTATGAAGCAGGGAACATAGTTTTAGGTCTTTTTCAATTTGTACTTTTCAAGTACAATCCAAGGAAAAAGGCAGCTTCTCTGGGGAGTGCTGAGGCCAGGACAGCTGTGTAGCACTGTGGGTTACAGAACTGTAACCCACGCTGTCATCTCCCAGTTTGCACAACACAGGGGCTGGACACAGCCTGGTTTGGGCTCTGACTTTAACACAGTCTGATAACCCCACATCTGTCTGTCTTTATTACATCCATCATTTCATTCAGCTTTATCTAAGTTAACTTAAATTCTTAATTAACTATAAATTCTTAATTCTTTATCTGGTAAAAATTCCCCCATTTTCCCACCTCTCTTCCCCTCAGAAGCAGCTCGTGGTGCTCAGTGAACCTGTCAGCTGCAGGATAAAGTTCTGTGGTAGAGCCTTCACTTGGGGGTTCTTGCTGAAAGCCAAGAAGCTGCTGATGGGTTTGAGATCAAGTTCTAAAGCTGTCCTTCCAGATTGCTGATATTTCAATACAATGTGATTCACACCTGCCAATTCCTTCACTCTGTGTGGGTATAAATGAGGCAGTAGTCCAGTGACTTTTGGATTTGGCATGGGTTTCTGTCAAAGATGTCTCTGCCTTTCAGTGCCTGAAGTTCAGGAACAGAATTTTGCATGTAGGCAACCATAAGAAAATCATTTGGATTGAAGAGAATAAAAAATACCTTACTTAAACAACAGGGGTTTAACCTATATTTGGGGCTAAATTTGCTCATATCCTTTGCCTTCTGTGAACCTATTAATTGTGAATGAAAGATGGGCAATATGGAATCTTTGGCACTGCATTCCTGCTTCGTTCACTTGCAGCATTTTCCACAAGAAAAACAAATGAATTTTAAAAAAAAGTACTCTCAGTGAAGAAACTCAACCTGGATCAAAATTATCTTCCTAAGCCTGTGTCCAGATGGTGAGCTTTTAAATTTTTCTACATATTCTGTTTTAAGGCACCATACTGGGTTGTTATAGAGAGTTAATGATTTCAGGGAAGGATTAAAGGAATGGTCAGGGAAATTCATAAGCTGCTTTGGTTCTGTCAAAAGGAAAAATGGCAATATTATCTGCTCAAGGGCTTTCCTGATTCATGTGACAGATTATCCTTAAAGGCTGAACAATGCTTTGCTGACTCCCTTCTTGAGTTTGCAAGGTAAAATCTCCCAATTTGCAAGCTTTGGGAAACACAGTCAGCTAAATCAACTAAAAGCTTTTTATATATATATATATCAATTCCTTTCATTCTACAGCAGAGCACTTGCAAATGGTGCAGCATCCTCCCCACACTTATCTAGCATTTAATCCCACACTCTCCACTCGATCAGAAACAGAAATGTTATGGATATTTTACTCCTTCAAACACTATTCTAATGGCTAATAACACACTTCTCTCATTTGCTTGTCCTAAAATAGTAAATAAAGAATGACCCAACACCTCTAATTTCAAACAGAGTTATGTGAACAAATTTTCATTGATTTCTGAGAAGGGACAATATTTGTCAGTAAATGCTCATGAAATCTTATCCACTTAGAAGACAGATTTGGGGTTATGTTATCTGTCATTGAAAAAAAAAAAAAAGCTGCTTTTACTTTCAATGTTGAAGTGGAAAGGTTTTCCCATGGAAATTTTTTTTGGTAATATTTACACATTGGTTTCATAATGTTTCTGATTTTTTGCAGCACATATATTATAGGTTTTAAACAATCTGAATTTATAAAGAGTTTATTAACATCTTACAGGCTCTAAATTAAGGAAATTTTATTAAGTCATTGGAATTAATGTTCCAGTGACTACCAATAATTGTTATCACTTAAATAAGAGGTTTGTGGGGTTTTTTTACCAATTTTAATTTCTCTGAGAGTCCCTCAATGTCTCAGCTCTTCTTTGTTGCATTTCTGGTTTCAAAGGATAAGTTTCACTGACTATCAAGTTTGTGTTTTTTTCAGTTTTGCCATCCTCATTCTTCATATTCAGGTCAGAAAATCTCCCTATAATAAATGTCTCAAGCAACTGAACTACCTTTCAATAAATTTTCTTTGGGGGGGGATGTTTGTGCTTATGCTTCCTTCTCCTCTGATTCCCAGATTAATTTTACATAATGCATAAAGGCTTCTACCACAAAAGCTCTAACAGCGTATTTGCAGGCATAAAAATTAATCAAATTTCCCCATCATTAATTAAACAAACTTCATTTTTTCCTATTACCAAGCTCTCTCTTCCTAAAGGTTCCAGGGTAGACTGGCACATTAACACACCACCTTCAGATGGAACCTGGACATTTTTTCCTGAGATTAACTGCAAGAGAGGCAGGAGGACGTGCATGTCAGGAGCAAAAGAGTAATTTAATTCCTTGTGCTTTTTTGAGAGTTTGGGGGGATGGATTCCTTATCTGAAGAAAAAAAAAAAAGAGACTTGTTTAGTGGTTGTTGCACTCTGTGTGCCTTTCAGCAGATTCCTGCAGAGGCTGCACAGCAAGAGGTCCTGGATTCTTATTTCATGATGGTTAGCACAGTGTTGAGAATTTTTTTTTTCTAGTTTAATGCTTTACCTAATTTTAAGCTCCTGAATGATCACAGGAGTTTCTCTTTATGCATACAGATCCTCTGTAGGCAAATCAGCTTTATTCCACCTGTTATTTGTGATTTAGACTGACAATTCTGAACCTAATCCACAAACTGTCAGAGTCATTACACATTAACAAAAACATGTCCTTCCACTTCCAAGCATATCATCCTAAAAGAAGGGTCTTGAATTTTCAAATCAATATGCACATTTAGTTACCAAAAAGCTCCATTTTCCTAACAATTCTGTAAATATATCAGGTCATGGTGATTGCAATTACAAAAATTTTTGTTGCCTTGCTGGGTTAGATGTACATACAGAGGTGTGAGCTGAAGCCTGGCTCTCTGACAAAGGGAAAGGTTGTGCTAAGGATACATGAAATGTCTTCTATTTAATTGAAAATAGAAAGAATGAAAATCTAGGGAAGTAGAGTTCACTTCTTATTAAATATAAAGCTCTGTTACCACAGCAATGTCAATTAGTGGGAAATAAAAGAGATCCTTTGATTGTAAGCATTTAACTCAAATTACTTCAGTATGTTCCAAAATCAGCTTTAAGAGACCTTGGGAAAATAGAAAGGCAGGTGGGTAAAACAAACTGTAGCTGCAATTTGGTGCTTAGTATTTTGATGTATTTACACCTGGGTAGGTTTTGGCAGCCTGTGTTCCTTTGCAGACTTTCTGAGTCCATTTTGTAGGAGTGGGCTCTAATGAGTCAGGCCATTAGCAACAAATCTCAGGCAGCAAGAACAAGACAGCAGCAGCGTTGGTACTCATTGCTCAAACCCTTCTGGGTGTTACACTGAAGGAACAAAGACAGACAAGGTCAGACCTAAACATAAACCCCCTGTGAAACGTTCTTTGCACACAGAAAATTCCTCATTAATCCATTGTAAATGCCTGCCATATTCACATATAAATGCAATATCTCGTGTATGTCGTCCAACCATTTTCTCCTCCTTGCTGCTACAAATCTAAAAAAGTAACAGGAGTGAGAAAAAGGTCAGATTCTCACATAAATTTTAACCCCCAAAGGAAATCAAAATATATTTTGTTGATGTATTAACAATATTTATTAATATATCAGTAAATTTTACCAGTATTTCATTAACTATTCAGTCCCCTCAGCATAAGGTCTTCCTTTCCCCTGTTCTTCCCTTCTACTCTCACACAGAATGTTTTTGCACCATAATCTCACATTTTGGTTGAGCGTTTGTTGCCTTGTTTATGTTTTCTAAAAACCCATCTTGAATTCTCCAAAGTTGAAAGAACAACTTTAATAAAGGAATAATAATTTATCCTATTTCCATGAAGAGTGAAAAACTTAGCACAGGAAGGGATGAGGAGAAAATTACAGCAGCAAATTCCAGGCCACATGATTCCACCCACAGATACTCTAAAGCAGAAATCTTCTCCTGGGTAACATGACCTGTCAAACACAGAGATGTGAACTGCATGCAATTTTTCCCCTATTACCAAGGGAGTTATTTTCAATTCCTAGTTTCTCCATTTAAATTCTCCACATTGCTGGTTTTCACCAGAAATTCTTTACTATTTCACACCTCTTCCAAATCCACATCTATAGAGCTAAATGAAAAAAATGTTCAAGCCACAAAAAAAAATCTACCCAAACCAAGACTTTGCCCTTGGTTTTCTGTTATTAATTACTGGGTTTCACCATGCAGTACACTTCAGGACATCAGTATATTTCAGGCAATCCATGTTTTGAAAGCATTTTCTCTTTTTTTTTTTT
>VZTB01003702.1:49045-60219 GCA_013397245.1 Thryothorus ludovicianus
CAATATAGTTTTTTATGAAATCCGTTTTTTGTAAGGTTTTTTCTTTTTTTTTTTTTTTTTTTTAATTATTAGGAAAAGTTATGTAGTCGCTAACATTTTATATATTAGGAATGGAATTTGCAAGACAAGGCAATACCAACCAAGGTCTCTGGACATGCTCCAACGTTCATCTCCACAAATCTCTCAGATATCCAGGAACCTTCCCCTATTCCAGGGCCTTTCCAGAGCTTCACCTTCTTTCCCAAGCTCCCAGCCCCTGAATGTCCGAAGCAGTTCCAAACCAGAAGCACAAGGGATCAGCTGCCAGTTTCTAATTTTTACTTCTTCATTCCCTGGAAGTTTCAGGACGTGGCACTTTTGTTTAGCCCAGGTGTTGTCCAAACCTACACACAGCTTTCATCAACTGCAGCTTGCAAGTAGCACCTGCTTGAAATTTCAAAAGCTCAGTTTCAGACATTCACCCACATAACACAATTATGTGCCACACAGTTTGTTATTTCCACCTACACCCTTCCTGAGGGGAGGTTTCTATTCAGACTTTTAACAGAATGAACTTTATTTGGTAAAAAGAAAGTGCGTTTCAAGTTTTTGGGTTTGTGAAAACTTTGCTTCTAGTTCACAAACTTCAGACAATATTTCAGAATTTATCCACTTCCATTGGTACTTTTGCGTTCCCATTCCAGTGCTTGCCCTGGCACTGGCCATTTGGAAGCCTCTAGACTTGACAGCCTGTTTAAATCAGTGTTTAGAAGAATAAAGCAAATATAATTTTTGTCTGCTTTATCTTCACCTTTTATCATAAGCAGTTGTTTCACTGCTTATTTCTCAAAGAAGAGGAAGCGTCCATCCTTAGTTAAGAGCCACAGTATCTTCTAAGAAATCTCAGTGCAAATCCTCAGCTTACCCTGATTACACTCACTGAGGATATTAGCTGTTAATATCCATTAAATTTCTCTTTATTGTATTAAACTTGTCTAGACCCAAACCTTTCCTTCTCTATACAAGTCTGTGGAAAGCACCAGCACTGCCACCCATTCCTAAGAAGCCCCTGGGTCCGTTCCTGTCCCTCTCTGCTCCTGCCAGGACACTGCAGTGACTGCTCAGCCTCACATTCTGTAGAGCTGATGAGAAGTCTAATACATGCTCCTTTTCTTCTGAAGACTGTTAAGGAAAGCTGAACATTTAGCTAGTGTCTTTCTAATCTCATTTTCATGTGCTGCACTCCCAAGTCAAAGAACCATATTCTTTTCATCCATTCCAGGTGTTCTTTGAACTGAACTTTCACCTTGGAATATCTAGGATACTGAAACATCAAGCCTCCTCCACTTCAAAATTAAATAATAATAAAACCAGTCCTTCCTGATATTCTGGAACAGGGAGAAGATTGAGCCTGCAAGTCATTCCTCTTTTAACATCAGCTCAAGCTTTACCTTGAGTTTCTCAGGACCTCCTTCCTTCTGGCTGTGTCATCTCCCCACTTTGTTGATGGATTAACACATGCTGCAAAAATCCTACTCCAGGTTTTAACAGTTTGTGCAAACAATCTTGAATGAATTCTCTTGGGCTTCCCTTTTTCTTCTTTGCCAGTCTCAGTCACATTTGGGTTTGCTCTTTTTTTCACTTTCTCACTTTTCTTTCTCTTCTTTCAGCACATTTCATCTGAGCTGCTTTTCATCCTCATTCATTTACATTTCTTAGTCTCATTCAGATCTCCAAAACTCTTCATATGGAGTTCTCACAGATGTCACTTTTATTGAGCTGAAAAGCCATGAAGGTAGGTGAATTTCCACTTATACTCTCTCTGCAGTGAGGAATTTTGTATCGAGTAAATAAAAATAAGCTTCTGCTATAAATCATTAAGCCTAAGTGAATATTGTGACTTTATTGCTGTGATGCAAACACCATACACATTCAGCATTTGCCAGAAGAAAAGTTAAGCTGAGAGGAAATTAACTTGGCTTAGCTTCCAATCTAATAGTCCATTATGGGTAAGTAACAGGAGCTGCCAAAATTCATACCCTGCCTATGTATTTTGAAAATATTATGGTTTGGGAGGTGTCTAGACAGTACCAGACTATTTATTTTAGCTACAAGAAATCACTCTTGTTAATAAACAGCTACTTTCAGCCTAAGAAAGAACCAAAAAGAACTTCCATGTTAAGACAACGTCTCTATCCAAAACTAAACAAGTTTTGCCTACTTGTGTCAATTCAATTAGTAAAAAAATAAATTTAACTAAAAATAAAAGGCAATATATGCACAAAGAGGATTTAATTTTAATTTTTTTTATTTTAATGAGGAAACGGTAAAATAGATGCATAGACAGAAGGTCTGAAGGGCATTGGTAGAAAGACAGAACGAGATATGGATGGAATGGATTTTAGACAACCTGTGCTGTCTAGGAAGCTTTATCTGTAATACTGTATTTTTATTTCTCTGTCATTTATTATAAAACACATTTTCTAACAAGCTTGAGGATAAGTCCTTAAAATCATCAGGAATGGGCACCAACAGAAGAGTTCCCAGAAAGAAGAAAAATATAAAGGAATTGACGGTCACCACAATTGCAGATAACATAAACGAGCAGGGGGAATCAAGAACTACTCCCAGTATGGCAGCTTGTAATATTGGACCTGTGGTGAAAAAAGAGAAGGGGGCAATACTTCTGGAGAAAATGACATCTCAGAAAATGAGGTCTGCTGAGTTAGACTTGTCATGGCAAAAAGAAACCCATTAGAAAATGTGGGAGATGGTTTGTGCAATAAGAAGATGAGTGAAAAACAAGATGTTACAAGGGAGAGCAGTCAGTGTCTCAGCAGAAAGAGCACAGGAGCCGTGGCCAAAGGCAGAGTGCTGGGGAGCTCCCCAAGGCAGAGCAGACCTGGGACATGGCACAGATAACAAAGGCTGGTGGAGAGGGAGAGAGGATACAGAATGGTTTATGGTTTGTTTTTATTATTTAGCACCCAAACAAGCAGAAATTCCAGAGAGAAACAGGGACAGCTTTCATTCATGCTGCTGTTCTAAGTGAAGCTGTTGGTTCTTTCACAACCATCTGCAAAACAGTGGAAACATGAACAGGCTCCTTAAAGCAGGTTTTCCAATATTAGTCACTTTATCTGCTGTCTGGTGGGAACTTCAGCTGCCAGTTCATTTAGTTTTTTACAAGCTGACCCTAAAATAACTCACTGTAAAATTGTAATCTTTGTCTCACTTCCTGTAAGGAAAAGGCATCCTAACTTCTCTGAACTAAGGCATGAAATGGCTTGTAAAATATCAAGATGGTCTTAATAACAATGTACTAGCTCATTCAACTGGTGTGCAATGAAGCTGGAGGAACCTTTAATATTCCATTAATTTCACTGTAAAAAGCAGTTCCAGGAACAGAAATAAGTTCCCAGACAATGAAGAAATCTTCACGCTCATTATTTTTTTTATTGAAGTAGACAGAGGCCTGACAAAGAATTACACTGCTTGAAGCTACGAGGATAAATTCACTGGACATCCAATACTGCATCACACTAGGTACAAATATACACACTTCCTGAGCTTTCAGTGGATTATATTACAGCAATAACCACATGTCAGGATGAATTAACATGCAACATCAGGATGTTTTTGTTGCTTAGACAAAAATAAAAGGATGGAAAATGAATTACTAGGTTCATTTTAAAGGAAGAAAGGGACAATGGAAAAATAAATGAAATTTCAAATGCCATGAGTATGCTTTGTATCTACAAAAGAGTGAAAAATCCTACTGTCTTTTGTGTCTGCTAGAGAAGATGTGCAAGGCTGTATTCACTTGCTCAAGCAATATGAATAAAAGAGAAAAGAGAAAGGTGAGGGAAGAGCTCAACAAGGGGTCTCCTGTTCAATTTCCAATGTGGCTGCTAACTGGAAATATTTCAGTTCTGTCTGTGTCAGCATCCAGGGCAGGTCAGATACATTGCCAGAATCATTAGCTGTCCTTTAGGAACTGAAATGCTCTAGAAAACAGAAAATCCTGCTGGCTGAGTACACCAAGGCTGCCTGGACAGGTATAATTGTGCATTTTAGTTATGCACCTTCAGTGACCTGGAGACAAACCAAAAGTTTAGAAAAGATGCCACCTTGTCCATTTTGTGACATTGGTTTCACAATAAAATGTTTAAAGCAGTTACACTGGTACAAAGCCAGTAAACTCAAATCTGTGGCCCAGCACTTAAAAACAGAGATAAGTTAATATTTCACAGGCTGAGACATCCTTTCCATAAAATTATTTCAGTTTTAGAATCACAGAACAATTGTGGTTGGAAGACATCTCAGGAACTCAAGGAGGTCATTCTCCTACTAAAATATATTCCAGTGGGTTGACCAAGGCTGGATGCCAAGTGCCCACTGAGCCTCTCCATCTCTCCTCAGCTGGATGGGGACAGGGAAAATACCATTAAAGGCTGTGGGTTGAGATAAGGACAGGGAGAGTTCACTCACCAATCACCACTTGGGTAAAACTGGTTTCTTTGGGGAAAATTAGTTTATTACCAATCAAATCGGAGCAGGATAATAAAAACAAATGTTAAAACACCTTCTCTCCACCCCTTCTTTCTTCCCAGGCTATGTCTAAGAAAACTGAGAAGTGAGGTGTTAATTTTTGAGGAATTAAGGATTTTAGAAAAGTTAAGGTTACAGTTAGAGTAGATGCTGTGTTAGCTAAAAAGACAGATAAGCTTTACTCAACAGAAGCCAAATCCAGTAACTCATTGCTTGTCANGAAGCAGCATGCATTCTGGGTGTCCTGGAAAGAGCAGCACATCATCCCCATGTCTGTGAGTGTGTGGCACTTGAGGAGTCTCTAAAACAGGCAATAATGCTCCCCTGCATCTGGAGCTCTGAACAGAGTGCTCCCTGCAGCAGCACTAACACAGCCCCTTCTGCAGCCTGCTCTCCACCTCCCACTTGGCACAGAGATATAATTTTCTTTTCACATTCAAAAGGAAGAAAGCAACTTTGAACAGTCTCTCTCTCCAGCTGTGACGTGGGGATAGAGCTCTTCCCAGCTACCAGAAACTCAAACACAAAGACAGCAGATGAGAAGGAAAAGGCAGTTCTTAAAAGCAGAAGCTACATCCCCAGCTGAAACAGAAAGCAAGTCCCCAGCTCCCCAATGACGTAAGATGATCTCCCCTGTGTACAAAGATTTTGGGCAAAAAATTAAACAAACAGAAGTGCAAATATTTGCCGTTTGCTTCTACATTATGGTGACAACAAAGATATAACTCATAATGGTACAGATTATCCAGTTTTGCATTTATTATAATGTTTATTGTGTTCCTAGGCTGGATTCTCTACCACTGGGTTATTGCTCTGATGCCCTGCAGCACAAGAGTTGAAATTTTCCCAGGGTGAAAATTTGTCATAATGCTTTTATTTTTATTATCCTAGACAAATTTGCTTCTCTGTAAATCTATCTAGGCTTGTCACTACCTATATGAAGTATGTCGCTATTATTTATAAAATTGATTTAAGTCAAGGATGATTTTCTGATGCCCTCAGGCTGACTACTTTCCACCATGACAATACTCTCTTCCTATAGAGCTGCTTTAACTTTCAGAATTTGCATTTTGCCATCATTCCCTTCCTGGTTTATTATTTTTGATTGTGACCATACAAATCCTATGCTTCCCCACTCATTTTCTTCTCCCATTTTATTTTCAAGAATTTCCTTTGTGTTTGATTTATGCATTATGTTGGTTATCTTTGTTTTTGTTTACCTGCACTGGCTTTGAAAAGAAAAATTACAGTAAAAATCCCTGTACCACTTCTCTCTTTTTTTTCTTTTTTTTTCTTTTTTTTTTTAATTTCAGCCTGGTTTATATTATTCGTATTTGTCTTTTAGGGAGTGTTTGGATTATGTTTCAGTGGAAATGCTTTTCCATGGGAAGTGTCTCCCCTTGGAAATGAATCAGCATGTACAAATTCATATGTTTTTACTCCTTAGGAGCAGATGTTATGGGAATGTAGGTTAAGCTTTAGATCCAAACTAGTCTCTGCAGGACTATAATTTGCTGAGATAAACAGAAAGAAGGAAAGGCAAACCAAGAGGGGCATCCCAGATTTAACATCCCTTCTGTTCTGGCTGAGATACGTTTGACTCTGTCACTTGCAGATATGCTTTGCTGCCACAGTAATCAAAACCAACACAGAAATCTCTCTTAATCACTACAACACTGTCAGTCTTGTCTAAAGCTATAAACATGCAGTTCACCAGAGACTGAAATTTGTAAATATTCCACACAAATATACATTGTCCAATACTGTAGTTTTTATTCTATCAAATATATTTACAAATGTACATGTATATAAGAACATTTGAGGAACTCATGAATGTCACACAAGGACAAAAATGGTGAAAATCTTGCTTAAATGTTTCATGAAGACTAATACAACTGAATACTGCTTGGGGAATGCTGACAATTTTTTCATTGCCTTTGAAAACGGCCTCAAAAATTAATGGATTTGTTCTTACCTGCAGGTGAATACTGCTTGGTACCTCCAGCAGAATTTTGGACTATGTTGGATTGGGGCCACCAGCCAGCCTTGAAAATCTCTCTCATTCACCTGCATTATTTTTAGGCAAATAAGCTATGATTAGCTTTTCATCATCATAATTAATGTAGTATGGATTAATTAGTTGATTTAGGCACCTGAGTGGCAATGTTTCGTTTGCCTGTGGCAGGATATGCACAGCATATCTCACCTCCAGAGACTTTTTGTATTTAATACTCAACTCGGTTCTGTAAATTCTTTTGACATCCCTTCCAAGCAAAAGAGTCTTACAGGAAAAAGTCATTTCAGTAGACAGAAGCATGAGAGAAGAAAGAGCATAAGCTTTCTTCATTGTGAGGGCAACCTGAACAGAAATATGCAGAAAAGGAGGGCACCAACCTCTGCATTCTGCACCATTTTCCAGTAAGATTTTGCAAAAAGACACCCCAAAGCATAGTTTGGTATGAGGACAGAAATTGAAGCCTCTCTTGCCAACTCATTCCAGTGTTTGGCTTCCCTCAGAATGAAAGAATTATTTCCTCAGACTCAAAGAATTTTATGTGTTTTATTCAGTCCATGCCCATGGCCTCTTGTCCTGTCAGTGGGTGCCTCTGAGAGGAACCTGAGCCCTTCTTCCTCAAAGCCCCCGTGAAATAAATATTAACATTGATAAGAACTGCACTGAGACTCCTCCAGACCAAACAGCCTCGGGTCTCAACCCTATGCTGAGATGCACTATGACCAAAACTATTCACAATTAATAAAATTAAAATAAATTATCAGCCTAATCAAGCCCATATTTAAATACTTGGGAAATAAGGCACAAGGACTCCCGAAATACAAACTGCACTCAGAGAGCAGAGTGTTCCTGAAGAGGAAGCAAACAATCCTTTACCCAAAAAATGCCATTATCCCAAAGAAAATATAAACCACAGTGAAAAATATACAAATCTACTTCAAAGAAATACTGCTTCTAAGATTACTTTGTGATTGTTTCCTTAAGATTTAAAAGAAATATGTTTTCCTTTGAAATTCCTTTGTCCTCCAGAAAGAAAAGAGATTTTAGGAAGCACTAGCACACAGTCCCACTCCAAACCTTACATCAAGAGAGGCCAGGAGCTTCCACAGCAGCAGCTGGGAAAATTTACTCCACAGGTGTACCCTGGATCCAAACTAAGAAGTTAATGCAGATTATGAGGATTTTTTTCCAACGTACAAAGTGACACTGTCTGGTACAGACCTTCTTACCCTTTGCTTACTGAACTATCCTTGCTCAAAAGAAGAAATATCAAAGCAAAAAAGCCTCAGTGTATCCTTTGTGTGTCTTCAGAATTAGGTGTAAAAAGGGGTTTCTGTAGCACTGACAGAAGGACTTTTATAAATAAAAGAACATGGTAGCTTATTTAAATAATTTATCACCCATAACCAAATACAGATGTTTCCATTTACCCTGACTTCTTTTTTTTTTCAGAAATAATACAAAAGTAATGCCATTTTGAAAATACAATTGCATCTTGACAGGAATTTGGGTAGTACTGTATTCAGTCTCAGGCATGTGTTACCAAGTAATTCCTTTGTAAATTTATAGCAATTATTCCTTAGAAACTTCTTTAACATTTAGAGTTTTTCCTTGACACGTGCAAAATAAACAGCATGTACTTTCTGCAAAGCATAAATAGCCATGGAATTACTTTTCAAAAAGACTGTAATTATCATTTCATCATGCTTAATTATACGGGTAATGTACCTCGAGCAAGTGTTAGAGAAACTGAGAAACAGATACTCCGTTACAGTTTCAGAAATGGTGTTTAATCTCAGAGAATATTATCAGTCGTGTAGCACTGCACTGCTATCACACCCAGAGGCCTCTGACTGACTTTCCTTATCAGAAAGCAACTTGAGCTTTCTGGCTTTTACCTCCTGTCACTCCCAGCTGGGACAAGGCCTGTGGTTTACACCAAAATGAAAATATGGGAGCTGTGTCATAAAAATGCAACTTGTATCTTCTGTTTTGAGAGTTTCACTGTTGCTTATCTACATATTGGCTTTCTTTTTTACATTTTTTTTTATTTATGTGCTAAATTAAGGAAAATCCTCATAAAAACACGTTCATGACTCCCTTAGGATGTAACACCACCATTTTTATGATTTCATCAGCACCAAGTATGCTGTATAACACACAGAAAGGTTGATGATAGATCTGTTCTCTCCTGCAAGGGTTTTACAAACCAGATTTGTGCTGCTTTTTCGGAATATCTTCTCCACAGCACTCAGCTTTCTTCCCTAAGGGAAGGGATCTGGCAATGTGAAAATCAAGGCTCGCATTTCCCAGCAGTCAGGGTATGAGCAGAGCTGATTTATGTCAGGCCAGGGCTCTGGGCAGGCCTGGCTATGTTAAACAGGAGAGCAGATTCATTTTCAGCAGCTCGCTGAAAACACAGTCTGCAGTGATTTATAGGGGTCTTACCAATCACTAAATCACTTGTTTGACTTTGTAGAATAAACATTAGTACATTTTCCCTTTTACTTGCTTTTTTCTTCTCGTCTATAATGTGCTAGCTAAGCCCTAGGGCTAAAACACTATCAATATTTGTAAAACATTTGCTACATAAAAAGCAATTCCTGCAGTTGTTACCTAAGAAATCATCTGAATGTTTTGATAGTACAAATGAGGAGTATCCTGTAGGTAATACGAGGTGGACAGGCTTCTGATTGAATGTGGGCAAACAATGACTTATGTAAAGATCTTTGGCCTACCTAATCCTGCCCATTTCAGATGGAAGCTGAAGAGCAAATGCAAAAAAATTACTCTAGATACTTTTATTTTTAAAAACTCACTACATATTACTGAAAAGATCAAAAGCTATTAAGCTGTTCTTTTTCCAGATGTACACTGCTATGAGCTAATGTAAGTTTATGAAGCTTGAGGAAAGATGACCAATGGCCAAGATTTCCTCTGACTCTTTTTGCACAGTCCTCTGGACTAGATTTTATCTGTCCATCCAAAGGCAGCCCTGCCTTCAAAAGGGGTCAAGGATTCCCCCAGCAGGGCATTAGGCACAGCTCCAGTCCCTGTGTTTGCCAGCAACAACATTAAGTGAGAGAGAAGGTGAGATAAAACAGCAGGTGTCAAGTAAAAATTGCTTTCTGGGTCTAAGAATAGACAAGTTGATGGTTCCACTGAAGTAAATCAAAGTTTTTTCACTAACCTCAGCACAAGCTCTGTTATTTAAATCTTGTTGAGCCCAGGACACCAGCCCCTTTGGCCTCAATATCACCAAAATAAATGGTGGGGTAATGCAAAACTAATCACATGAGAAGATCAAACATCCATTTTTAATTAAATGCTGCTTAGTGTCCTATGGTTCAAGAAATAGGTTTTTCTTCTAATGATTTATTTAAATTCTGTTTGATACTGTGCTTCATCTACTTTTGTTTGGTTTTTTTGATCTTAGGCTATTATTTACCTTACAAACATTTCATGTCTGTGTAGCATTCTCCAGAGCTGTGAATCACGCTGCTTTATCTTCCTCAGAGGAATTCGTTCCTTCTTTTTTATTGATGTTCCACCTCCTCAGGGTACCTGATCTTTGTCCCTTTATTGATGCCTCATTGCATGCTTTTTTCTCCATAGTCAAACAGGTTTCTTGAAGATGGTGCAACACAAAGTCAAAGCAAAACATCTAAAGAACACTGGGACAGAGACAGAGCAAAGCGTTGGAGCGCAGCTAAAAGGATGCTGGCCCTGCTGAGACACCGTGGACTGGCAACTGATTAGTGTGTCAAGGGGAAACAATGAAAAGCAAAGAAGAATCATGTGCTAAGATTGAGTAAAAATGTATAGGAAGAAGAAAGAAAATCCCTGGCAAAGTGAAAGCTGAAGCAGAACCAAACATATAAAAGTAATTAAAGGAGATATTACTAAATGCCTGGTGCTTACATGCCAAAAAGTATCATTTAACTGCCAATGGACAAAATTCTGAGTTATTTAACTCCTAGCAACACTTTAAAATCCATCTATTTGAGTGAAGGGACACCAGTGCTTTGGCAGGATAAGGCCTTTTTATTGGTGGCAGTTACTGTTCCACACATTGGGGCATCACCACATCCCAGCCTGGTGCCACTTCTCTCCTGCATGCTCCTCTGACTTTGTTCAGGTCTGAGCTTTGATTGCCAAGGAGATTCTTGTGGGAGTGTGGCAACCAGGCAAAGGTGAGGGCCTGAGCACAAATCAATCGGCCAGATCCCTTGTCAGTGCAAAGCCTCAGGAACCTGTGAGGGATAAGACTCTTCCCTGGACTGAGAGAGTAAATTTAAATATAGTTTTGAAACTATCAGTTGGACAGTGATAGTTAAGTCCTCACAGTCAGATCTTAAATTTGTCAGCAGGAGTGTGTGGCCATGATTCAGACTCAGCGAGTCAGAGATTTTTCCACTCACTTTAGTGAGTTTGGAGCTCTCCCCACAAGATCTGCCAGGGATGCTGCATTGACAGCCAGAGGAGTGGAATTCCTTCTCTTGCAGGTCCAGGGCTCCCTGCAGAGGAGCACATCACAGAGCAGGGCTGGGGCTGCTGAAGGGATGACAGCAAGGGGAGAGGGATCCCTCAGAGCCCGGGGAGGGGGAGCAGCTGCTGCAGCTCAGCAGGG
>VZTB01003702.1:60244-184431 GCA_013397245.1 Thryothorus ludovicianus
GGGATGGGGTGGGACACGGAGAGAGGAGCTGGGGTGGGGAGAGCTCCCCTCAGCCTGTGAGCCCCCCACGAGAGAGGGATGTCAGCAGCTCCACACATCCCCTGACTGCAGGGATCACCCTCGAGGGAGGCAGCCCATGGCTAAACTCCACATGCCCACTGCACTGCTGCAACGCTGGCTTTTCTGCTTGGTAAAGACAAATCTGTCAGTGAGAAATATGGAACCAGAATTAGACCAAATTTGTTCTTGAAAACAAATTATACTCATGAGAAACTGTTTTCTCTGTAACTTTTTTGGGGGAGTGGTTGTGTTTGGTGTCGTGTTCGGTTTTGTTGGAGATTTTTTTTTATTTTTTTACCATTAAAAATTCAGATTTTATGGACATAGAGAGAAATATTTTGTCAATTTTATCTGCTATCTGCTTGTTCCTTGCAAATAGCTATCACCACAGAAATAATAAATTTAAACATATTTTGTCTTTTTTTTTTTTTTTTAAAGCATGAAAATATTTGCCTAGATTCTCAGTTTAGCTAATGTTGACAATTTTCCTAAAAAATGGCATTTTGGTATAATGTTGTCTATAAGATTTTATATGTATCATAAGAAATGCCAATTATATTTTTTACTTACATACATTAATAAATAGCGTGGAGTAAATACAAATGAGTTTTCAGGGCTGTGTAACACTATGTACTCAAAAACTGGACATGTTCACTTTACAAAAAGTGATGTTCACTTTATATTTATGAATATAAAGGAGTTTGAAATGGCAGGTTAGTTTGCATATCTCATTAGCAGCTCTGAATTTTATTTATTCTGTTTTATAACAACTGCTGTACATTGTGGCTGATAGTCCTTTCACAAAAATAACCTTCATGGTATCATTTTTTACTTAATCGAGTATAATTAGGGATCAAAATCAGACCTATCACAGTTCTCTGAGATGATAACTGATGGATTAATCTAGCATGAATTAGTTGAGTGCCATTTCATGTTACCCATCACAAGGTAAACACAGAGACTTGAACTGGCAGATTGTTGAAAATGGACCTTTTTTCCCTGAATCAACTCTTACTAAAAAATGTGAAATTAAACAAATGTTGCATGCACACCATCCAGGGAAAAAAAAATTCCTGTGATTGGAAAAATAGGGATGCTTGGAAAAAGTCATAAGGTATTACATTTCTCACACAGGGGACTAGAAATAGGTTAAGGATTACTGGGAAATAAATTGACATAATTAATCACCTTTAAATATTGAATATTGACCAACAGTTCTTATTTTTCCACAACTGACTGAAAATCAGGCAAAAAAAACCTCAAATGACTTTTGAAAATCATTTGATGCATGAATACATTTGACTGTCTTCATCTGGAGCAACATTTAATGAAGAAAAGCCAACAGAAACCCCATTACTGACATGCACACCTCGAGCCTCAGGCAGCCAATCCAACACTGGCCACGTCAGGAGCCCCCTGGATCTCCCCCCTAAAACCTGTGTGCAGATTGGAGACTGGGCTGAGATCTAAGTGTGTCAGAAGAGCAGCTGTGAGATGGACTGACAGCACTCCAGCAACTCTAGAGATATTTGAAGATGTTAAAATTCTCAGATGAGCTCAGGCTCATTCTGAAATATTTTATATTACACGCAGTATGAATTCAGTGTGGCATCTCCTTTCCAGCCTGCCCACCTGACCTCCCTCCATGCAGGATGCATCTTGGCTCCAGCCCACTTGAGTCCCCATCATCTATTCTGGAAAATGTCCCTGAAAATAGAGGTTTTCTGAAAGGACTCACTCATTTTGTTGGAATAAATTATCTTAGCATGGATAGAAGGCCTTAAGACAAGGAATGAGATTCATCTGACCCCATGGCAGCACTAGGAGCTGTGTGCTCTGGCTCCCTGTCAGACCAAATTTGGTTTTGGTTGGATTTGAAAATGGACAAGCTTTGGAAGCAATGGCTGAATTTAGAGCCCCAGAATATGGGGTTGATCACATAAAGTTTCTGTATGGATGTAAGAAATCCCAAACCAAGACTCACAGAAGTTTCTAGATCTTCAGCAGAATCTAAATGACTGTGATCCCTGAATTACAGTCAGGTTCTCAGAGTTTTCAGGGCACACTGCTGTGGAGGCAGGATTTGCTGGAGAGCCCTCCTGTCTTTAGCTGGGAGACATTGTGCCCACCCAGGACTAAGTCCATCAGCTTCAGAAGTCAGGATTCTCAGTTTTGAGACAGAAAACTGGCAAGCTTTTTAATCTTCATTTAACTTTGGCTTTAGAATTTCACACTTAGAGGAGAAAAAAGGAAAAAAACCGATCAATTCTGGCACTTCTCTGCAGCAATTTACACAGGTGACACCTCCAGAGGAACGCTCTCTCCACAGGCAAGGTCACAGCTTCCACACATAAAGCAGAAGAGAAACATGGACCCTAACCAGTGAGGCAAAACTCTTAAATCGTGCCACTATCATCTCATTAAGTCTTTCCACTTTCTTTTCCCGACCTTTCTCTGCCACAGTTTTGAAAGACACTTCTTCAGGGACAGTACCAGTATGATGAAATCTCATTCAAATGGACATTGCAGGTTTTCAAAGAGATCTCAAACTCTCATAATGCTAATATAAACAAATAAGCCAACAGTGAAGGTTTTTTGACTCTTGATGGAATAGAAGTCAAAACATGTTATGGCACAATATATATTTATTAGTCAATGAAACTGAATGGTTTTAAAAGGGAAGCATCAATAAAACTGGGGGGAAAATGTCATGGGATAAGCCTCATGACAGTGCCATGGTAACACTTCTTGCTGTACTGCAGGATTAATTTGCAAGGGAAATAGCTTCCATACCCAGACCATTCAATCAAGTATTAAGTTATATGATCATTATAGGAAACTGGGGGAATATAAATAATAGGAAATGCTTATTGTGCCTCTTCTGGTATCCTTAGTTATTAAACTACTGCTTCAGCAGCAACAATAAGCAATATGTATGTTTGGATTCCTGGATAACTTGTTGGAAATTAGGTTTCACAGTAGTGTTTGTGTATTAGTCTGATCAAACGCTACATTATCTTCTATGCTTCTTGGTGTTATTTATGTGTTAAGCTTCCTTTTATTAAGTTTCTTGCTGAAATATGATGTATTAAGTAAAGGCTCCCGATAGTAAATTATGTCAGTCTCAGTATTATCACTGCATTACCCTGCCCTGAATGATCTTATGTGCCTCATTAGCATAACATGAATTACAAGAGGGAGTTTAATCTCCAGTCCTACACTTTATGCACATCTTTTTCTCCCCATAACTTTTCATTACCACAAGCTGGGAGTTTAGACTGATAACCAAACAGAAGTGGGAAAAAAATCGTGTTCCAGGATGAACGAATGAATGCAGCAGCCTAAGGGAACAGGGAACAGTACCTGAGAGTTCCCTCAAATGGGAGAATGGAATGAAATTTCAAGGCATACATGTCTCATTTTTACTGACCCTGCACACCTGATGACAGGAGAAATGAGCCAACAAGTTGCCACAGAGCCCAAAAAGAAAGGAGTGCAAAGATCCAGATTCTCCCTGTGGGTTTTGTGCACCTCAGTGAGTCCCTCGAGCCAGGAATGCATTTCTGTGAGAGAAGCAGGCATTTAGAGGAGGCTATCTAGACCCCTGCAGAAACCATTAGAATAGAGCCTTTTCTCACTGGGTGGCCTTCTGCTGACACGTTTTAGGGATATTTTTTCCTACTCATTTCTTGATAATGGTTATATGGTCAAATTAACTAAGACTCTGGGCACCAATGCGCAAAGGTTTTCAAAAAACCAAAATTCTAATGTTCTATTCCTAGGAACAGAGAAAAGTACATTGAAAGAGATTTTGTATAAAAATATTTAGTTATATATTGCTCTGCTTCAAGGGAAGCCTTTATTTTTATGCTTTAAAATAAGTTTCTAATGAATGGCTCAGCCCAAATTTGGAGGACTAAGTAGATAGGTTAAATAAATAATGACTTAATTATGGACAGTTTTCATCTCCAACCTTAAGACTTAAGAGCTGATAGGCTTTTACACCCACACTTCATGAAAAGCAGCTCCAGAAACTACTTTGAGGGATCACACATCTACCTGAACAAAAGGAAACAAACTCCCATGTGTAACAAAAAAAAAAATAGCAAAAAGCTAGGCGGTTTTTATTCTAAACATGAAACATGTCTTTAATATTGGTTACTTCATATAGTCATGTTTTGAAAATAAATTATACTGAATTTATGCTATTTTCTTAGTGACTTGAGTGATTAGAACAGATTTCTTCATGGCTGAGCCTAAAGGACAGAACACAGGAGAACAGAGTTATCCTGCCAGCTCTGTAACAGCATCATGTTTCTTGAATACACCCTATTTCAGAAATGTCTGGCATTTCCACACTGAATGTTAAATAAGGATATTGATATTTTATTTCTAATCTTATGAAGAGTTAGTCTAAATAAATGAAAAAATTCTGACTGTTTGATTTAAGGTATGATTTCCTAGAAACTCATATATCAATCTTTAAAACAGAATCTTCTGCATAAAGTGACTACAAAAATGTATTTTACTGAAAAAGTGCAACTTCTGGTGCTTTTTTATCATGTTACTGTGATTGCTGTAGTCACAGCCTTTGACTGTGGGTCTCTTTAGGGTGATAATGTTTCTGGCTATAAATGTTTTTTATTTATCCAAACACGAGCACTGGAAAGGGAGCTGAGCCAGCACAGAATCTTCTCTTACAGCCCCTGTGGGCACCAGCCTCCACCTTCACGTTGTCAAGCAACCTCTCTGAAAGAACTCCATGGATTTATGTACTTAAATGCTAGACTTTCTGGAGCAGTGTATTCCAGAGAATTTCAGATTCAACAGAATAAAATTTAAACAGGGACTTGTCCTCTCTTACCCTTTCTAACAAAGACAGGTTATTATTTCAGTTATACCACAAACCTGAAATGTGTAATCTGCTTCTACTGCAGATTTATTCATGTTTACCTAAAGGTGTTTGCAGTTACCCACAATTACATTTCAGCAAGAAATAATCCACTTTGAAATTCCTTGTCCTTTTAAAAACAATTTCAAACATTGTTTTTGAAAATTGAACTTTGCACTTCTTAGCAGTCTACAGAGGTTCTTTGTTTTATTAACATTTAGTGTCTCATCCATTTTCCAATCACATGATAAAAAACCAGCATTGTGGATGTAACCCTGTGATCTGTACTAGACTTGCTCCTGTCTTTTATTTGCACCATCAGTGCCAGTCATCCATGTTTGTATTGGTTTTCATATCAAATTCAGGCTTCTTTCAGAAGCACATGAAATACAACAACAATTTAAATTTACTTCGTTAGAATAACAACCGTTTTCAACAGAGCTGAGTTTAATTCAACACCTCAGAATCCATAGGTTAATTCTGATTTAAGTATATGTAAACAAAACCTGATAATATTAAATTTTCTTATCAACTGTACTACAGAAAGTCAAAAGGGAGAAAAACCACTGGAAAGGAGAAGCAGAAAGTTTTCAGGGAAGTGGCAGAAACATTTTTCCAGTCAGTGCCACACAAACTCTTGTTGGATGACTTTGCAGCAGCAGTTGGACACTGTGCTATGCCTGGAATTCATCCACTGGGGGAACTTGCAAAGCATGACTGAAAAAGATCACTCGGAATGTCTGACTGCATTTGGAAAAACCTAAGCAGTATATCAGCTCAGTCTGAAGCTGAAATACAGAAGCATAAACCCATGAAAATATCAGAGGAGATGGAAGGGAAGAGAAGCAGAAGTGGGTGTGCAATTTCACCGATTGCTTCCTCTGGGAATAAAGAAGTTCAGGTAAGAGCAAACTGAGCAAACTGAGATAAACTGCACTGTTGGTCAGGACAGTGGGAGGCACATTCTGATGCAGGAAAGAGACAGCAAAATCCATCACCATGCAGGGGCACTCAGCACCTCTTCATTTCTACATGTTAATACTTCTGCCATTGGCTTTTGTTCCTCAGAATTGTTATTATTCATGACCCAAAACATCTCTCATATTTCATTTAAAACAAAAAAGAATGGCGTCTTCATATATAAAAGTACTTTTGTGCAGGACTTGTCTTGTTCTGGATAAAGTCTTTGATGCGTCTGTTGGCTTTCTTTCAATAATACTAGCAATTAAAGTCAAGAAAATTACATCTTTTTGCCACTTATCATGACACTGTACATCCTGCAATATTAAAAAACAAGCTCTTCTTTAAGGAATTAATTAAAATTATAGTATTAAGGTGCCTTATTCCCAACAAACTTGCCTTTTTTTTTTTTCTTTTTAAACAGCTGTAGAAGTGCTATTAAGATGTCTAGAGCCAGGAAAATGTCATAAAAGAAAAACACTTATGCTACAAACAACTCATGACCAATGTTAATGCACTGGTAGAAGAAAATCTCTGACAGTGTCACTCCAGGATCTTCAGTGGAACCACAGAAGTAGAGAGGCTACAAACAAGGCACAGGGAAGAAACTGGAACACCTGGAGCTTTGTGTTAGTCAGCCATAACTTAAGTCAGGCTTAAACAAACAGCCCCAGTGAAGGCTTGACAGCTCTTGTGCAGCATCCAGGAGAGAGATGTGTTTATCTCCCCTTGGCTCCTCAGCTCACACAGGCAGTAAGGTCCATTCCTGCTTGGATCAGCCACAGCTGGCTTTCGCCACGGATCTGAAACAAGACTAATTCCTTCTGGGGTATCACCCATGTCTTATTCTTGCTCTGATAAGCCGTAAGCAAAATAAATCAACCCAATCTACAACTTTTGTTGACATCAGGTTAAAAGCAAATGCAAATGTTTCACTCTTCTGGTCTTAAAAAGTTACTCCATTGTCTGAGCAAATGCTAAATAGAATGATAAACCCCATCATTAAAGGAAAGAGAAAGTTATAGGCTATTAAATTTAATTCTTTTTCATTTAAATGGAAAAATTGGCAGATTGAAAAATGCCTCTGCCAATTCAGGTCAACAGAACATTTGCTTTACAAATTATCCTTTTGATAGCTAACATAAACGAGATGAGAGACTATAAATTGAAAGGATCAAATGTCATTAAGCTGAGGACTCAACACAACAGCATCAGGAAAAGCAGCGTGTGTAGGTGCCATCATTCCAACACATAAATCACACAAATTATACAATGACTTGGTAACATTTTCCCCCTTTTGACACCTGCTCATTGTGTGCATGTTTATCTCCAAGAATGAACTGATCTACACCATAAGATACCTCATTTAAGAATCAGAAGTCCCCAGGTCCAGTAAAATCAAACCCTTTACATTAAAGAAAAAGAATCTAAAACATCAAAGCAGTTTTTGGGGCAGGGATTGAGGGAATTGGGATATACCACAAAGGTGATTACCTTCAGCCTTCATTAAATGTGCTGAATAGCCTCCAAATATTAATTGGCATACTGTGATAAATGCTTCCATTGTTTGTTACTGCAGCAATTATTTGAAATGTCAGCCCCTCCTATGCTACTGCAAGCAGGCCAAAATTATAAAGGAATGGGTCTTAAAAATGTAAATTTTCTTTACATGAAAAGGAAAATTGTTACAGGAGAGAGCATTCTTCCATTGCCAGAATGCTTTAACTGCATTTTATTATTATTATTATTATTATTACATTCTGCTGCTATTATACCCAAAATCCCATGTGCTACTGATGACAGCATCTGACAGGTTTATTGCTTATTTTAATCTTAATAAGACAGATATCAAGTTTATGTTTGTTAAAAAATTCTTCTATATTTATTAGCTTCTCCATTTGGTCAAGCTCAGTCAGTACCTCATGTTTTATCTAAAAATGCAGTAAATAAAGTACATGAAATAATTTATTTTTGTCAAAGCAACATCAGAGCAAAGTCTACTGATAAGACTGCAGGTCAAAAATCAGTACATTAGGCTTTCTTAGGAATTTTTTGTTCACTTTACAGCCCTGAGCAAGTTGCTTAATGTTTCTGTCCATCTCTGCACTCATACAGAGGCATGATAAAAACTTTAGTGAGTCACTTTCAGCACTCTAAGAGGGCACAGATGGAAGTCATTATTCAATGCAAATCCTTGTTGTTGTTTGCCATAAAATCCACAAACCAAAGTGTGTTATGGTATTAGGAATGCTCTAGAGAACTGAAATTGCCAGTCAAACCACCTCTGAAAGCTGAGTTCTTTCACCCAGCCCCATCCCCATCCTATTTCTTGGGAAGTGCCCTGATCATTTCAACCCAGTGTGAATATAGTTAATTCCAACACAATGGGCAGAGAGTATTTTTTAATAAAAGGCAGGACACCAGTAGGTTCTCAAAGGGCAGATCAGGCACTTTTGATCTGAGCCATTGCTTTAGGAGAAGTTGATGGATTTAGATGGACCATGCAACATGAATAATTAATGTGTGATAATTATAGTGCACAAACTCACAGGTACCACAGCCATCCAACTACTGTCCTAATTGAGCTCCAATACAAATATTAATCAAGACATCTCAAGTGGAACTTGAATTAAAAAATGAAAAGGTCTCGTGTGTCTTATCAACTATGAAGTCAGTGTTAACAACCACTTCTGTGATTACATCACTGATCTAAGTTTAAAGCCTTTTATTTACAGTCTCGTCTCACATGTGAAGCCTTTGTGAATACAATGAACAAAGCAACCAAAACTGGATTCTCAGTATTGTTATGCTAAATATCCTTGCTGCTTAGGTATGGCCCACAATAAAACCACAAGAAAACAGCTATGAACCTGCCTTTGGCTGCAGAGTCAAAAAAGGGACTCAATTTTAAATATAATTGGCCCAATCTATCAATTCATTGTTTTTGTCTTAAATCACTGGAACTCAAGATACTTACATTTCTCTTTTTACATAAAAGGCACAGAATAATCTCAAAGTACACACATTTGAGGAACATACAAAATTAAGGCAATCTCTAACAGTGCACACAGCCTGTCTCATCATGCCTCACTAAAAAGATATGAGACAGGGGGCGCAGACCTCTCAAACTGACATGAAATTAGCACCAAGTCTAAACAGCAGGGCAAACTTAAATCAAAGAATTCTAAAATTCTTCCTATTCCAACACATCTTTGTCTTATACCACAGATTAGTGTGTTCATAGAGACATGGGGGCATAATAAAGGTAAACTACAAAATCTTAATAGTCCACTGCATTAAGAATGCCACTAGAAATGTCATAGAGGATCCAATTCTGAATTAACATCAATAATTCAGTGAAGCAGATGTGCCATTCTCCAGAGGCCACTGCACAAATCTTATCTTGCAATGATGCTTACAGACACCAGCTCACTTCAGAGAGTGCAATCTCCTCTCTGCCAGCTGTGACTGCAACAAGGCCCAGGGTTTATGGTTGCATGTGATGCAAGAAGGAATTTGAGTCACGCAGTTTCCATGTGAATGGAAAGTGTGGGTTAAGTCAATCCAATAAAATGAGAATCATCCTTTCTGAGCATAAAAAATTTAGAAACACTGCCTTTTAAGCCTCCATTTTATTAACCTTTATCAGCTGCTGCGAAACCAGCACATGATGAGATTTTTGAACTTTGCTGTCAGTAGCTAAAGGGTAATGCTTGTAGTGATTGCTGTTTTGCAAAATTATAATTCTCATATCCAAAAGGTCTCCTAATGGATTTATTCTCCAAGGATTTCTGGGTGGGACTGGGAGAAAATGAGCACAGTTTGGTGGCTGCATCTCAGGGCAGCGTGAGGAGATGGCTACAACAACTGACTGCCAGCCCTGCCTCCAGAACCCAAATCAGGCCAGCCAGAGCTGCAGGTGAGGGGCTGTTTCCATCCTGAGATGTGGCCAGTGCCCCAGTGTGCAGGAGTGGGACTGTCTGCTCCCAGCAGCACGGCCAAGGGAGCAGGCCAGCAAAGAGCTGAGTCAGCAGAGCCTCTGCCAGGTAATTAAACCTGTAATTACACAGAGAGAGCTCATCAGCACCGGGCTGAGCAAGACAAGGACACACCTGAAGCTTAACCCTTCCATGTTCTTGCAAAGCTTTAGAAAATCTGTCCTTTAGAGTATAATATACCCCAGGAGTCCCAGAGGAGCAACCCTTCATTGCAGGCTCATTTCAGAGTGATGGGTGGAGATACCTCAAACGTTTCAGCAGGTGTAGACTGCAGGATGCCAATGGGGACAGACAAAATCCCTGAATTATTTAGGCAAACACACCAACCATAACTCGTAGCCTCAAGGAGTTTGCCTGTATTAAGGCATTTCTCTGAAGACTTGAGATAAGAGAAACTCCAAGGAAGGCATCCAAAAGAGAAAGTTATCCCAGCTAGCTCTTCCCAGGATTCCTCCAAACAGATCCAAAACTCACTGAGGGAGCTGGGCTGATGTTTGGCAGATAAATAAAGGCAAGAGGCAGAAAGGTCACACAAAGTCAGGCTCACTGGTTGTTAATAAAAGATTAAAAAGGGAGAAACTGCATGAACAGCTCTTTATGGCTGAAACCAGGCAACTAAATGCTATCACAGAGCAAAGAGGCCCCAGATGCAGGGTTGGAGATCCTTAAATAAACCTTGACCTTCAGAAAGAAAGAAGACCTGAGAGACAGCAGCTGAAAGAGAATTTTCACTGGCAGACTGACCACTGAGAGCTCCCTCCTGCTGCACTGAGCTGTTTGAGAGAGATGGGTGTAACATCTGCTCATTTCACAGAGCAGATTGGAAGTTTTCTAGCAGACAAAAAGACCAGGACATTCTTTTTAATTTTTTTTATCTCCTAGGTAGTTTTCAATATACTCTTCTTCCTCATAGAAATTTTATATGTGGTTTTGTGATGGGAGCAGCCCAGGAAAGGTGTGCTCACCTGTCCGCATCATCTGCTGGTACTTGCAAGAATTTAAGATCAATTACCTTCCACAAAGCAAAAACTGGTAAGAAAACACTCCCAAGTAGAAGGTAAGGAACCACTGGGTAAAAGTGAAAGCAGGAAGCAGACTGTGGCAGAGCAGAGACTCAACAAAAGGACAGAATGACCATAACATAGTCCTGAATATTTCCCCTCTAGTGAGCCCCAGCTCCACAAAACAGAGAGAGATGGTGCCACATCCCAGGCAAAGTGTGACATGAAGAAGCAGTAACAATAATAGAACAGCAGCAGCCATGCAGAAGTGACAGCCCTTTCCATCTTCCAGCACAGCAATCCATGGAGAGAACTCATTCATTAATATAGATTCTAGAAAATATTTAATCAATCTCACAGCCATAGCATTAAAGGATGTTTTTTCCCAGATGTTTTGCAAAGTGGAGACTGTTTCCTTCCACTGTATATGTATATATGTCATACATATGGCAAATATGTAAAGCAGGCATTCTCTCTAAGAGGAGCTGAGAGTGGATGAGCTACAATTAAGCCCATTATGCCTATTTACAGATTCCAAATGTGTGGAGCTCCTGTTTTCCCCAAAAAAAGCCACCTTTCATAGTCAGACCTAATGTAGACATATTGTCTATACTGTACTTGATAGGGAAACACTGGAATGAAATCATGATTATACAATGGCATGTACTGCAAATAAATTCAAATACAGGTCCAGCCAAGGCACTCCACATTGGAGCACATCTGGAGAGGAAAGTGGGATCTAAGAAACCTTGCACTTTGTTCCTTGGGTGATCATTTAAACAAAAATTTCAGGCCTAATCACTTTTTTCTTCCTTTGATTACTGTAACTTAGCTTCCCACCAGAGGACAATATCAAATATCAGAAGTCTTTACTTTAGTTAAAATTTTTAAAAATAACTCAGCAAAGAAAACTTTGAGAGTAATTTTAAAGGTAGTTATTTTACAGACAGGGTGTGAGAGGGCTGTGTTTTAGTTAATATTGTAGTTAATATTAGAGCAAACTGAAGCTTGCATCAATACTGTGGAGTTCAATATTATCTCTCCACTCAGTAGAAAGGGACACAGATGACTTCATCAGAATTATAAAAATTTCTATCATCCAGGCTCTTGAATGTTAACTCTTTTGGTTCTTCGGAATAGCAGATTCCTGCTGGCTCTTAGGCCATTCCTACAGTCTCTCCAATGCCTTATTTTCATTATTGACAAAAGAGAAATGATCATTTTAAAACACCCTTAGGAAATATTTTCAAATCTATGCCAGTGAAAATTATCATTATTACATTGGCAATTCTTGTTCCCTATAAAATGTTCAATACCTGGCAAAACTGCTTATGGAAGATTTTTCCACCACAGTACATAAGACAGAAATATAATTCCTATAGAAGTACCTGGATGACATTTGTGCACCTGTCTGGGAAGTTTTCAGCACACAAACTGAATTTAAAAAGACACACTGCAGCAGCAAATGATCATCACAAGCAAATGAAGCAGCATTATGGATCAGTAACCAAGATCTAAGCAGAAAGGAGAAGAATGTTTGTGTACCTGCACGTGTGTAAGAGACTCTCACTGTGTTCAAAGCTCAGCAGGTCACTGTGTGCTCTCATCTCACTGCACAGTTTCAGGCAGGAAGGCAGCCCCAGCTGCTCCCCCATAACCACCAGCACAGGCAGGGTTAGGGGGACAAGTGTCATGGGTTGCAATGTAAAATATAATCAGGGGTGTGTTATTCTATTCCCATCCCTTAGAACTGGGATGGGGGTAGTGATGTGATTTTCTGTTGATAAGCCAGATGATAAGAAACCATCCAGAGCAGTTTCCTTATCTCCTCCATGGCCCATCCTCCCTCCAGGGACAGATCTTCTGCTAATGGGCCACTGATAAACTTCCATCATCCCATTGGGAAATGCTCCAGCCAGGGGGGAACGGAGCCCCTCTACCTGGATAAAAACCTGAGCCCTGGAACACCAAGGCAGCCTTTTCCACTGGGCTCCCAGAGGAAGAACAGGCCCATCCATCACCACTGCACCTTCAGCAGAGGCTGCACCTTTCTCCAGGATCACTGCTCCAACAGAGCCACAGCTGCTGCTGCAGGAGGGCTGCAGCCACCATTGCACCTGGACTGCACCCTGACCAGGTGTTGGTAGAAGTCCAGTTGTATTCTGGACTAGGTTTATATTCAACCTGGGTGTCAGGTTGCATTCTGACTCTGTCAGTGATTTTCTTTTTCCTTATTGCATGTGTTTTGTTTCCTTTTTGTTTTATTTTCCCTTTTCCCAATAAATTGTATTTATGACTTGGAGTGTCTCACTGGTTTTGCTTTTCAAACCAGAACAAGACGACATCTGTTTGTTAAATTTGAATAAATTTAACAACTGACCTCTTTGATTTTCTATTATATGATTTTAAAGGTTCTCTCTACTTGAGCTTCTATGACCCTTTCACAGATCCACATGCAGGGAGCAAATGTAGCATGTTGATATAAATTTCTAATCTGCTGTGTACAGAAGTGATCTCCCATCCATTATTCTCATTGCAGTTCACAATTACTGTATAAAATAGGGCTCAGCATGACAGTGTCATTCACCTTCCTCTGGCCTAAATCATCACTGACAGACAGTTGAATCACTTCCCACCTTTAATTTCCTTTTCAGGAACACCATATCGAAAAATTACATATCTTGAAGGGTTTGAGGTCTATTATGAATAGTTCCCACACCAAATCGTTCATCTCTCGGTTCCAAAAGTGTGTTTCTGCATAAAAATCATCCACATCATTGATCTGCCTTTTGGAAGTTTACCACCTTGTCCTTTCTCCACAACCTTTTACAAGAACTCCATCTTCAATAAGAGAGTCATAGGTCCATCTAAAATAGCTAGAAAACTTAACAAGGCATGAGAAAAAAAAAATTAAAAAAGAGACATATCCTAAATCCTATACAATAGCAAGTATTCTCAAGTTCTTTCTTCAGTAAGAGCTCCTGAGACTTAAGAGAAGTCAAGGGAAAAAGCTGAATTCATTAAAATGGGCTTTGGAGCTGATCCAGAGTACCTTCCTTGGTATGCTGCTTTATTACACATGACACAGCTGGTGGGGGATTTGATTTTGTTGTTGAGTCTTTCTCATATAATGAAATCTTGTGGAAAGTCTTCAAAAAAATATCCTTTAAATTATTTTTTGTCAAAGTCACCAGAAATAAAATGTATGTGTGTGAAACAGCAGTTGATCTCCTCAGAGATGAAAAGCAGCCACTCTGTTCAATTAGCACAGACTTTGTAACCACTTTCAACCCTCTTTCAAGATGTAACCAATATGAGATTTATTATCCAGGTTCAGCTCTGCAAAGCCACATGTCATTCTCCTCTCTGTACAACACCAACCTGGGATTTAGCAGATCAGTCAGTTTTGCCATAATGTGACTGCATTTGTTACAGTGGAAGGACTTCTGCTTAGACAAGTAAAGCAGAGAGCAGAATCATTTCAGTGATGTTCTGTCAGGTTTGTACCTGACTGCAAGAGCAAGTTACTGTGATTTAAAAGAAAAAAAAAAGGAAGACAAAGGGAAACAACTACAGCACCATTTTTTACAGAGAATTTCAGAGAAAGTTACTATTAACTGCAACTTGAACATCTGTACATGGTTGTAAATGGCATAAAGAGTAATCTCTTAAAAGCAAAATTTTTTATCAAGTTCCCTTACTATTAAAAAAAAAAAACAAGAAAGAGATTCAATTTCCCTCCATGAAAAGTCATCTGGGGACCTGAAACCAGCTGTGGAGCAAAGTGAAGTACCAGTGTCTACTCAGACTTCAGATTGATGGGTGATCACTCATCTTCTCAAAAATGCCTCTCTAGTCCATGCAACCCTTGCTCATCAAATGCTTTCTCACAGAAGAAAAATATCATGGACAAAATTTAAAACTTACAGGACTGATGTATAATTGCTCTTTATAACCATCATACCACTGCATTCTTGGGGGCTAGTGGTTGTTTGGACCTTCTGAAGTTGTCTCAGATTAATTATCCTTGTTATATAGTAGACTTGGACCTCAGAATTTCAACAATTTAAGGTGAGAAAGTGTTCAAAAAATACACACCCAAAAAAAAAAAAAACCAAAAAAAAAACAACTAAAGGACAAGCAAGATCTGTGCTCTCAGTCCCCAAATCTCTTTAGCAGTAGAATCAAGTAACAAAAATACTGTTTAACTGCAGCATCATTTCCTAATTTGAAAATAAAATGCATTCTCCTTCAAAATGCATCATGAGAACTTGTTGATTTTTATGACAGTTTCAGTGGGAAAAGTCTACATGAAATCTTGGCTCTTGTTTTGTTTTGGAAATGTCAAAATGCATTGTTTCAAAAAGGTTAAAGCAATTTTTCAGTTCAGTTTTTTCAGGGTGATTCATCTCATTTAGGCATTTTACTATGTTCTATTACACGAGAAATATTGCATGAACACTAGGATTGTACTTAGCTATAAATTATTTGGGTTTTCTAACTACATATTTTGCTACACTTAGATATTTTGACACTGTATATAATTTTTGAACCTAAAGAGCATTTGACACTTGAAAAAATTTAAATTCAGATAAATTATTTCATTGAACATACAAGGAAGGAAATTTGAGACATTCCAGATTGAACTGTATTTTAATTGAATAACATAAAAAGAGAGCAAATCAACCCCAAGATGCACCCTCTGCATATAGAACAAGGAGATTCAGAGTGAGTTTAAATGCATCATCTTCCTTATTGACATCATCATCTTCCTTATAGAACAAAAAGCAGAAACAGGAATAAAACATATTTGCAGAATTTCCCCCTGAATCAACTCCTTCATTTAATCTTCCCTGATATCATGCTCCATATTTTTATCCCCCATCTCTCATCAGAGTTAAGCAACCACTGACCAGATTATTTACCTGAATTGTTTTCATCCCTTGTGCAGAGCACTGACATGCAACATGCACAGAGGGTGCAGGCAATGTCTGAATAATAAAACACACAGTTCATGTTTCCTTACTGCTCCACACAGTTTGCTCAGCTTTATTCAGCTAATTACTTGGAGGCAGGGCAGAAGAAGCCACTTCTGAAGGATAAGTGGAAGCTGTGCTGAAACCTGAGGTGTTATGTGTTAAATACCAAAGAAAATGGGAAAATTGCTGTAAGAGAAATGAGAAATTAATATTTTTGTGTGGTATGAGGGAATAGAAGGTATCAGTCAAAGTAGAAGGAAAAGGTGGAAGAATCAATAACTGCTTCTTAACAAATGTGTCCCTATTTATACTTGGCATTTGTGACTTGTTCTGTCACACATCTGGTTTTTCCCCATTTCTTTCTCTCTTTTCCTGTCAGTCTCTCCAGAATGACTGCGAAAAGCTGGATAAATCATATTCCCCAGGTGTTAGTTTATTGGGTTTGCGGGCTTTTCTTGGTGGATGCTCCCCAGACCACTCCCATTTTTATTTTGTTGTTGAATACCTGGTGGGACTCGTCAGATCCTTTCACTGCACTTGTTTCCAGCTGGGCACCCCCAAAGACAAAACAATCACTGCTTTTAATCCTTCCAGGCTGCCAGAGTCTGCTCTCTCATTGCACTGGCCATGGAAACTTTTCCCTGTGTCATGTAGGGAACAGAAGACTAATGCAGGCACATTATGTGGCCATAACGTGGTCTGCCAAAGCTGCAAAGGCTCATTTCCTTGGGAATTGTGCTCTGTCACTTGAGGCTGATGAGCACTCGAGCCACTGACATCAGTCAAACTGTTCAGGTGAAGAAGGACTTATCACAGGAGAAAGGGTTTATAGGATGTGGGTTAATATTCTAAGCCTTCCTCTCTGTTTGAACTCAAACACTCAAAGTGCAATTTGATTAAATTTCAATCCAAAACAAAGTTCTTTAGAAATGAAGGATTTACAGCATTCTATTTTTGCATGTTGTAATTAGATCCTTCTTATATGTGCTTTCATTTCAATATTCTCTCAGGCTCAAAATCATGGGGTTTAAGCTTCGCTTTTATTTTAAGCCACAATAAAATAGTGGCTGAAAATGTAAAAAATGTAAAAGGTTACAAAGAACTAAACTATTAAGTAATATATCAGAGAATGTTTCCTTAAAATTCAACTATTATGAGAACTGAGTAATGGAATTAAGACAAATACAGTTAAGAAAGATTTAGTTATATATTTATAAGAGGAAAAAAATTACTCAGTGTCACAGCAAAATAATGAAATATACATAAAAACTTCTGTCCATTAAATTGTGAATGTAACAGCAATTATAAAACTGGGAAGTTTGCTTGAAATATCTGAATCTGTGTTTCCAATCGAGATTTACCAAGACAGGGACATTTCCAGCTCCACAGCATATCCACTCCCAAAGGTGACATCCAAGGACTGTCTCACAGACAGCCTGGGGAATGAGAGGCTGGAAATCAGCTGCAGAAAGGGGCCTGGGGGAACTGGTCAGTGGAAAGTTGGGCACAAGTCACAGCCGTGCCCTGGCAGCCAGGAGGGACATCCCTGTCCTGGGGTGCAGCGAGGACAGCATCACCTGAGGGGCAAGGGAGGGATTGTCCAGCTCTGCTCCCAGTGGGACAGCCTCACCTCCAGTCCTGGGGCCACAATAAAAGGATATAAAGCTCTCAGAGGGTGTCCAAAGGAGGCTACAAAGGTAGTGAAGGATCTAGAGGAGGCCATATGAGGAAAGGGTGAGGTGACTTGGCTTTTTCAGCCTGGAGGAGACTGAAGAGAGAATCCCATCACAGTGTGCAGCTTCCTCCTGAGGGTAATCAGAGGAGCAGGCGCTGATCTCTCTCTGTGGGGACAAGGACAGGACCCAAGGGAATGGCTGAAGTTGTGTCAGGGGAGGTTTAGGTTGGACATTAAGGAGAGGTTCTTCACCCTGAAGGTGGTTGGGCACCAGAACAAGCATCCCAGGGAAGATGTCATTGGAACCAGACATTTCTACTTTTTTTTTTTTTTAAAGTGGTAAATACAAATAAGAGCGTTATGGTGCCAATGAGATTTTATGTTAGTTTCAGGTACATTGGTCAGTTCATGGAAGTCACTGAAACTTGCAGTCTAAATGAGAAGTCCTAAGAAATCTAACAGTTCCTTCCCATCACTAGTTAGGAGGGGGGCAAAAAAATAAAACCTGCAGCAGAGTCTGCCATATCATTGTATTAAAATCCCAGATCCCAAATACCCACAACAGCACACTCATAGACCATACTTAAATTCAGTTCCTTAATCAAATTATTCATGGGCTTTCTATATTTCCTGACATCACCCATCTTTCTTATGCAGGGAGTGGAAGGAAGCAGCAGCAATGTCTTTACTATTGCTCCCCAGCACACTGCACAAAATAGAGGATCATAATCTTTGAACTCCTTATCTCAGTAAAAAGACCAAGCATGCATATATATATATATATATATACACACATTAGAAGAGACAAAAGACTGGAATGTAGGAGGAGCTGATCCATGTCCTGTTGGACCATCAAAAATGTGCAAAAGAAGTAGTACTGGTAAGGTAGTCTGAAAATTAGATTCAAGGTAGCTCACTTTTACGCTTAAACTTTACATTCTGCCCTATATTTACCAAAAAAACCCCAATCCTCCAGATCATGTTCAGTATATTTTTTGATCATCCTAGGAAAATCTTGTTACATTTCCTAAAAAGGAGAAGGGGACCTAGTACAGAAGCTTTTTTTTTCTCTTGAGGATCAAGGAAATTCTACAAAGCAACTGAGTGGAGAAATATTTTTGGCTGCTTTTATCTAATATGCAGTGGGAACACATTAATAGGTAAGAAAAAGAACTTCAAAGTCCTCTTTTTTTTCTGCAATTTTATGTTTTTCTATGTGTATTATAATGATCAATAAACCAAGAGATATGAAGTGAAACATACCAATGTTGGCAGAATGTGAGAATACACAAAGAGTCATGAGAAAAAGGTGATGGCACCAGTCCCGAAAAATAAATAAATAAAAAAGAAAGAAAGAAAAAAAGGAAAAGTCAAGATTCATGCAGTAAGATTAGAATTATTTCATACTAATATGATAATTTCTAATTCTTTTCTTTTATTCCTTGACGTTACCCAAGCAATCTAAGAGTAGTCGGTGACAAAGAGTGGCTCCTAAACTCGAAACCCACTGAAGGCTGGACTGCAGCAGTGAGTAGCTGCAGGAATTTGCTCAGCAAGGTGCATTCCCTGCTCTATTTCACACCTGCACACCTGTCTGCTCTGCTGCACACCAGCACTGGCACTGGAATGGCTCTGAAATGCTTTTGCTGTTATTTACCAGCATTGCCGAGTGGGAATTACAGCTTCTGCTCTTTGTTCTGCAGATATTTGCTTTTGTAAACTGATATTTGTTTTTGTATAAAGTGCAGCAGCTAGCATAAGATGTGTAGGCACTGCCTCTATTTTGCTAACATTATATAATGCTCAGCACAGTGACAGGCTGGCTCTGGATAACAAAGTTACAAAATGGGCTTGGCTCTCTTTGAGTCTCTGTTAAAACACTAAAATATCTGCTCAAAGTAAATTGTTTCAAAGCAAAAGATTTATAGTGCTGCTGGTTTTACTGACATAATTACATCCTGCTCAGTGAGGTAGAAGTCTCACAGGTAAAAAAAATTCAAAGTGATGATTAACAACTTCTCTCAAATAGTGAATAGATGTTCAAGTGCAGGTTAAGGCTATCACGTTTGGGGATGCAGTAGAGACAGACTGTGCCCAGGTAGGAAGAGCACTAAACCATTCCACAGACAGGGTAAAGTGTAATTAGAACAATAACCCACAGCTTTGTCATCTGCAATGTAGGGACTTCAGAGGAACCCTTCAGATCCACTATATTCTTTACAGCCACTTCTAAAATTTGATTGCTGCAGGCTTTATTGTTTTCCTAAGAGGAAAAGTCATATTGCTTAAAAAATAAAAGGTCGTGTAAAGGGAAAAAAAACCCATCAAACTGCCTTCAAAAATGTTAAACCCACTGGTTATGCAATGATTTTAGCTAAAATCACATCTTAGATTAAGGTTTCATTCTTCTATTTCCCTCCAAGTACAACGAAACTATTTAAGTTTGCATTGAACTTCTGACATGGTTTAGAATAAGATTTACATAATTTTGCTGTTTAACTTAGTGTACAAATTCACAATCCATATATAGATTACACTGGCTTATGAGCACTCAAACCTTTCTGTCCATCTCAGGAATAACAGACTTTTGGCTCCAGATTTTTTTCCATAAGCGAAGTTTCTTTTTTTTCTGCTCATGGGTGTGCAAGCTCCCAAGAGAGCTAAAGGTGTTGGTTTCCAGAGAATATGCCCTTATGTGCTTTTTACTTTTAATGTGTTAAAAGCCCTTTCTTACATTAAGCAATTCTATAGTTTCCTTCTCTCAATTTCTTATTTCCTATTTGTAACCTTCAGCTCAAAGCAGAGGTGGAGGGAACAGCAGTGTTGCCTGACAAACATTACACATTTCTGCTTGGAGCTACTTTGGAACCCATAGACTGAGATTTAGCTCATAGTGACACCAAAGTTGAAATAAATGTAACCAAAGTCCCTGGAAAAAGTTGCAGAAGACACTATAAAAACTACCAGGTGACATTATGTGTAAACTTTTGTTATTTATTTTTGTTTTCCTATGTTCAGAGGTTTTACATTTGTAAGCACAAGTAATTTTCCCACTGCTGCTGACAAGGATGGATGATAATGTTATGAGCATGATCATTTTTCTACCCATATGTCTCGCAGCCATATTATTCTGTTCTTTCTCATCTTTTCCAGTTACTCACCACCTCAGTTTCTCTCCCACACAGCCCCTCCTGCACACTAATAAGAGCATTCTTATACTTTAAAGACTCTTAATACTGCAATACAAGCAAATCTACATGATATATACATGATTTATTACTTTGTGATTGCACCAGTCACCTGGGGATAAAATGCCCTGCAAGTAAGCTTTTATTTCAAAGGGATGCTTTATTTGAGGTCAGCCAATAAGTGCTTACACAGGAAAAGCTCTAATGGGAAGCAGCCTCAATCTTCTGTTGACTGGTTATTCACTCTGCTTCGAGCCACCTGCTTGCACAGGCTCCAACTTCCAACAGAGAAACACTTTTCCTTCAAGTTTTGCTGTGTTACAACTCAAAAGCCACTTTGCTTGATTTTACAGTTGCTGCTCCTGGATGTCTGTGAGTTGGAGTGAATTTCAACAATTCTTACCAATGTGTATCATCTGTTATGGGTTCTTTTTCAAACCCATACAGAAATACTGCCCTAAGGCAGCATCAGAAAGCACTGATAGTTGTTTATTATTATTACTGTTATTATCATCATCATTAAAAATCATCTGAAATAAGGATCTTGTGAACAGAAATTTCCTAATATGCTGAGAGTTCAGAGAAAATTCTTAAAGACATGTTCATAGCCATTCCACTGACTCAGAATCACAGAATCATTGGGACATGAGACATCTGAGTCCATGCACATCTAAAACCTGCAGCTCTGCTGTCTCTATCAGATCCACAAGGAGCTACAGTCCTATAAAGTCTTGTTTGGACCAGTGTTTTGGGGACAACTGACACCCTGAAACACATCCTATGCAAAAATCAAAGCCTTTATCCACACATGCTCTATTAAAAAATTCCCTTTGTTCACCCCTGTGCTTAGAACTGCAGAACTTTGTTTACTGAGTATCATTTAGCAATCTATTTTCCTCCCTTGCTACACTACATTGTCAAGCAAAACTCCTTATAAAACATCATGAATACATTAGTAGTTCCTTCAATTAGTCTTCTTCTATAGGATAAAAACCTGTGCATTTTTAATTAATATGTATACATGTCAGAGAAGAGAGAAATGTAGTGTTTTTAAATTACTCTTATTGATGTCCTTGGGTCTAGGCTGTATCTTTAATATATTATCGAGGTTATATTTTAAAGAATTGATGTATGCATAAATATAATTTCTTTAAAATTTTAATTAGAAAGGAAAATCTTTTGTAGCTTTAATATTTGAAGTTTGAATCTGTCCAGAAAAATCCAGCCCCCTCCCTTAAAAAAAAATTAATTCTAAATTACTCAAGAAGAATTGAGTTCTTCTATAGAAATTCAAAAAAATAAATTACAATTTTTCTTAAATTTCTCAAATCACTCTATGTGAATTTCAGTCCCTAGTTCTGCAATCAGAGGTCAATTCCATGCACCACTATTGTCAGCAGGGAATGGAACTCCTTACAAGACCTGTTTCACTTCTGATTCTGCCCTTTGGTAAGAGGGAGAATGAAAATCTTTAGTCCTTGTGCCATTCTGAGGCACAAACCCACCCGTTTTGGCTGTGGGAACGTTCCCCCCTCCTTGGGCAGCCTGGGGAAATGTCTGAGTGTTGCAGGGCACAACACCTGGCCTGGAACAGGGAGAGTTTCTGTGCTTCTCTTGGCTTCAAACTGCCTTCTCTGATTAACTTTTTAATGACAAGAACTTCATGAAAGCTGATAAGCAGAGTACACACAGATCTGGCTCACAGGGGCCCAAAGGATTTTGGCTCTTGCCACAGCTGGAATTACAGAGTACAGCAGTGTCCAAAGAGGGAAGATGCTCAGTTTCTGCTCCTGTGGTGGATGCTACAAGCCCAGACAGCTGCGTGGCCCCATCTGTGTACCTCCCCAAGGACCTGGGATGCTCTGCTTTTCCTGGAACAGCCAGGATCTCTCCAGCCCACACAGCACATCTGCAGGTCTCGGGTGTAAAACTCCCCTTCCCTGCCTGGCTGGGAGGAATCTTTGCAGTTTTATGGTGTTTATTTGGAGATCCAGACCGTCATGGCTCTGCTCCATCTCTCTAAGGGCTCTTTATTCCTTCTCTTCCCCAGCTGGAAAAGGCTTGGCAGATTCCTCATGGAAAGTGACTTATCAAAAAGCTCTCTGTTGGCACATCATTAATTTTCATTTTCATTAGACTCCATTGATGGATTCTCACCCAAAATAAGAGGGGTTTTCTTGTTGCTTCTGCTGGCCCTGTTGGTATTTGGATAGCACAGAAATATTCTGCTACACAGAATATTTCACAGAAGCAGACAGGATTTCTGCCATAAGGAATTTCCAGTGTGTTTCCATTCATTTATGTTAAATGTGCACAAAGATTTCCAGCATGTCTGCTGTTAGACAAGATAAAGGACAGGGAGGAGATTCAAGCTGAAGCCTCCTCCAACACTGTACTGCACTTCCTCTCAGGAGTCATTATTTGTTTTCCATTAAGTAAATCACCCAAACTTACCTGGTCTCTCCAAAACTAAAAATCAAATTAAATGTGCCATGAGGATAATTGTATTTGTAATTGCACACTGTTTAAAACACACATCTAGGCTCAGATTTCACAAGGATTTCTTAATGTTCCTTATGGATTTCTACACATTCAGAAATCTTATTTTCAAACTATTTCTTGCAATCCAGGTGACATTGTTCCAGAAGCTACACTCTACAATAACACACATCATGGAATATATGAGGGACTTAATGCCCTTTAATTCCAGAACACATCTCAGAGCTATATAATCGCTACTAGGAATCAGGAAAGCAGCCATCCCTGCCAAGAAAAACCTATCCTAAAGTCCAAGTTAAGTTAATCTTTTGGGAGAGGAAACAAAACCTATTCAGCTAAAAAATCTCACAATAAGATGGTGTTTTAAAAGGAAATCTTGTATATTCAAAGCCCCTTGTACAAAGATACTACTTTACCTATCAAAATCTATTGAAAAGACTCTCCTTTAGTCAGAAAATATTTTTTTCCAGGAACAGAGGGTTATATTTGAGTAATTCAGTGCATGTGGGTATTTTATACATAATACATACAGTAACAGCAATGAAGTGCCCTTTCTATTGTCTTTAGGGGAATTATAAGAAGCAACAGATTATGCTCTGAGAGAACCTAAGGGGTAAATATTCATGCTAACTTTTATTGAAACAGTTCACCTAGATGAAAGCACACAGAGATTACCCACTCTTCCAAATACTTTAAAGATATTACTTCTGTCACCTACAACAAAAATCAGAGCAGCAACATTAAGTTAGCTCAGCATTAGCAGAGCTGAGACAGCTCAAGGGAATAAATGTCGTGTGATCTAAACCAATATAAGTCTGACCATGTGCTTTTCTCCACACATATCCTCCAGCCCTCCCAGCAGCAGAGAAAGGCTATGGGATAATACAAAACAACCCAGACTCTGGCTAGCATGAGTTCTGATTTGTGTAATCATTACATTAGTCTGACTCTCCTGGAAGCTATGTCAATTATTTCCACACCTGTGTACTGCTGCAGCACACGGTAGAAGGTCACCTACCCAGCCTATGGATTTCATTTCTCTGTTTAATCCTCTTTTCTTTCCTTCTCACCTCTTTAACCCAATTTTGTTGGAGCTTCATCCCTCCACTCCTGGTGTTGTTGCTGTGTTAAGCAATAATTACCAGCTGAAGCTGACTGTCTCTCAGAGCCCCAAAGCCAACAGAGTGATCTCTGTGTACTGATCACATCTGCATAGAGAAATGCATTACTTGCACCCCAAAAATTTGCTGTTTAAAGTGAAAGCAGCAAGAAGATAGAAACAGAAAGGAAAATATGTTTAAAGAAAAAGTGTAGCAGCCATTCTGGAAAACATTAAAGTATTTAAAAGCCACAATATATCCACAACTTGAATTTTCTTCAACAAGGTTTCAGATGAAAACATGAGATAACCGTTACTCTTTCTTAGTTACATGAAAGATTTAAAAAATACTGCAGCCCATGACAGAAGATTCAGTGCTTAATTGCAGGTACATAGGGTGAACACAGGGTTCACAAAAATCTTCCACCACCTTTCATCCCATCTCAATTTTTCCACCCAGGCAATGACAGAAGGAAAATCCTTTTACCTCATTACTTCCACAATGCACTTGCAGTAGGAAAAAAAATCTGGTAGTCTGTTATTTATCACTTTCAACTCTTGCTTTTGCTATGCATATAGTGTAAATAAGTAGGTAAAAAAGCTCTGAGAGATTCTATAAACACATGATGTACACTAATCTCAAACACAACTTCAGAGAGAAGCCTGCATCTGCTCTCCTGTTTGTCTGCTGGTGTAGTGTGTTATGCAGAGACAGGTTTTCCTGGGAACAAAAGCAAAAAATGATGTTCTAATAACCAGCTCAGACTGATCTTGGCAACTGGCTGTTGAATTCTGATGGGCAGAGAAAGGCTGCTAAGTGAAGGGACTGAGCCATGTAAGAGCCTTGTTAACATTTGGTGGGGTCTGTAGCATAATGCCAGGTATTGGCCATAGCCTCATGTGACATTTGACAGTCATCTGTCATGAAAGTTGGAAACCAACACAATAACAAAAATCCAAAAATTCTACAGTTATGTTTTGTCGGATTTTCTGTTTTTTCCTTTTGATTTTTCGACAATGTAAAGTCCTTTTTCCCCAGCCCAAGGTGGGAGAAAAGAGCAGAAACTCTTCAGGTCTTGTTCTCAAGGCTGTTTATTCAAGTTTATCTAAAATATTCTTTCTCTGCCCTGCCGAGGTCTTTGGCAGGACAGTCAAAGGCCTTCTCCCCCCTCAGAGGGGGTGTTTGTCTTTTATACTAAAAGTTACGTACAGATTATTTACTAATTGTCTCCAATACCTATTCTTTACCTTAGACAGTCAGTTTCTACTCTAAACCAATCAGTTATTTTCTTGTCACCGAGAAGATGGAGAGAAGAAGAAGAAAAAGGAAGAAACCCAAAAGCCACGAGGTTCCTCCATCTTGGCAATGCCCACCCCCCTGTACTAAAACCCAAAAACTACTTTTACACCCTGTGACAAACTCACCACTGCTCTATTTAAACTCCTGTGACCTGTAATTCTTCTTTTAAGGCTGGCAATCGTTCCCATGGGCTAAAATCCAAACCACAGGTGTTCTGGGCTCTGTTCCAAGATTTCTGAGACCCCTGCCTGGGTCCCTGAGCCTCCAGGGCAGTCAGAGACCAGCCCTGGTTCCCATAATGTTTAAAATACAGCAGGGCTTCCTTTCAAAGGAGAAGAAAAACCATGCCATACTTTTATTTTCATCACTGTGCTACATCCCAGTTGCTAGCTCTATAAAGATTTGCTTTCTTGTGTGGGTTTTGCAGCTTTAAGTTAAAAAGGTCACGGTTTCAATTTACAAATTCATAACATACAACAGATTTGAGACTCGTGAATTTATAATGCCAGAAGTTAAAAGAGGGATGCTAACACTGACGTGTCAGGATGTCTCTGGGAAGTTGATCTTCACAGAGTTGGTTCTGTTGCATCTCCTGTATTGACTTATGAATCTCATTTACATATCACCAGGGAGGTTTCTGAGGCATTTCCTAATAAGTGCAGTGAATCTGGGCAAGTTTCTTTATGCTGTTCTCCCTGATGTCATTCTAAAAGTGGCTGAAATCCTTTCAAGTGCTTCTGATTTGTGTATGTACTGCACTTGAGAATCTACCAGATCTTATTATCACAGTATAAAATACAGATTTCCCTCCTGGCTTCCCTCCTCTACTCCAGCAAAACTGCCTGTAGGTCCAAAGAAACAAAAAGTAAGCACCATGGAACAGAGCAGCTGACTTAGATACTTCCTAGGCTACTCAATAAATATATTTGAAAGAAGAGGTAACAACATTTTGTGGGTAGTTTGGGGCAGTGCTTGTTTTTAGGAATTTATGTATTTTTATTCAAGTACATTCAGACATTGAATGGCTTGAAAATAAGCCATTGAATATTCATGTTTCAATGAGTTTATAGTGCTTTATTTGCCTTTTTTTACCTGTTAGCAACACCCACTTAATTTTCAATGATATATTAATTATATCATATTAGTCAGTGATAATGTTAATATTGCACAATATCACTAAAGTAAACATGCAATCTTTAAAATCTCATTTTCACACTACACATCTGACCTACATACTAAAAAAAATTATTTCTTATATCTCTGGGCAAACAGTTAACACGTTATATCATATGATAAGAAAAAAATATCAATTTCTTTACTTTTGCTTAGGCATGCACTTCTTACCCCACTTCCTCAGTCTGGTACTGGGTCAGACACTCTTTAAGCAGAGGAGATCACCACAGAGGTGCTGTAACCACATCCCAGGAGCTTCCCAGAAGGACCATATTGCAATTATACAGCATCATCTCCAAGGAAAAAAAACAAATATCATTCTCTAACTCACTTTTTTAATGTGTTCAGACCTGTAAGAACTCCTCCAGAGACTTTCAGTGCATTTTCTGCACCTCTCCATCAGGGAGGAATTAGGTTTTAATTGCAGTCTCACTGGCACAGTAATAAATGAAGACACAGTTGTCCTATTCTACCATGCTGCAATAAATGCTTGCTTATAATTAATTTCACACCAGTATAAGCAGAAGTGACACACCAGTGAATATGGTCCAGAAGCTCCAAAGTGGGCTAATTTTAAAGGCAGGAGTTTGACATTCTGCTGTCACAGCACTTTGATACAGCACAGTTTTAGTCAGCAGTTTAAGCCAACCAACACCAACTATAATTACTTTATTACTATGGCCTTAGTTTGAAATAATTCTTACTTTATCCACTTCTCACACTTCCACAGCTCACCCTGAGGCTTGCCTGCATACAAGGTTTCTTTAAAGAGAAAAATATATCTGAGGGTTGGGTTAAAGTTGCTCCCACATGGCCACATGTTAACAGCTGTGCTGAACCTGTCCAGCACAGGCAAGAGAAATAAATACAGGCAGTGCATGAACAGAGAGATTCCAGAAAGCACATTTCAGAAAGCTCCACATACTTATTTAACTATAAAAACATAATTTGCAGCAGATATTACATAAGGTTTGCAGAGAAGAACATAATCATCAGTCACTGGTGAATTCTTTCCAGACCTGTTAACTTCATATTCCATGCCAAAGGCTGACAGACTGTGCTGAAAGTTTTCAGCTTTCTCTTTTCTTCCCTTTCAGTCTCATCTCCACAGCACTTTGCCTGAGGCTACCATCATTCCCTTTGCTAAGAGGCAGTGGGGAAAATAAGGAGGGAAGCTTTACCTTTTATGAATTTATTTATATATATTTTTATACATTGCTGATAAGCAATTCCACAAAAGACAGTGGTGAAGCCTGCTCGGGTTCAGACTCAGACCTTACAGAGGGTCTGGAGAGCCTAATGCTTTCCCAGTCTTATTTTGCAAATCACAGATGGGCATGCTCATG
The DNA here is from genome assembly GCA_013397245.1 of Thryothorus ludovicianus. Classification (NCBI taxonomy): domain Eukaryota; kingdom Metazoa; phylum Chordata; class Aves; order Passeriformes; family Certhiidae; genus Thryothorus; species Thryothorus ludovicianus. The sequence continues at coordinate 88,414 of VZTB01003702.1, forward strand.
CTCCCAGCAGGACACTTGGACTGCAGAGAAGGAGGAAATGCAAAGGAAAAGAGAGGGCACCATGACCAGAGGGCTTTAGCTGTGGCAGGAGCAGCAAGGGATCAGGACACCGTGTGCTTGAGCTTATGAAGCCTGAATTCAGGGGGAGCAGACCAGCTCCCCTTCCCCAGGCAGAGCCTCTCTACCTTCACAAGAGACAGAGAATAATCCACAGAATACAGTTCTGTCCTCCCAGCTCCTCAGCTCCAGCAGCCTGCCACATCCTGCAACAGGCTGCTCCTAAATTTGGCCATTTTAAAGAAAAATAAATCTTCTTGTAGAAGAAATTTTTAGATTATGTGGCCAGCTGTTTTAAAAGCAAAAAGCAAAATATTACTGCAGTTCCTTCTCTATCTTGCCAAAGGCTTGTGCAGGTAAAAATGCCCAAAAACAGAATTTCCAGTAAGAGCTGAGGACAAGTTGTGCTTCCTTCAAGAGGAAGGTATATACAGCACAGGTCAGGTTTTTGATTCCTCCTCTTTTAGCTACAATCCCAGAGCTGCATGTTTGTTTACCCAGTCAGAGAAATAAGAGAATTTGTCCCTCCTGACAGTCCAAGGAGCTGCTGGGGGAACAGGAATCTCTGGGGCAGCAGGCAGCCTGTTCTTACCCCCACACCTGGCAGAGGAGCTGCTCTGCTGCCTTTGTCACCCTGAGCATCACTGGAGCAGCAGATTGGTCTTCCCAAACACTGCACTGAAGGAATCCCCAGAAGGTTTGGCAGGCATATGTTTGATCCACATTTTTCACAAGGCTGGTAAAAAACTGCATTTTGATGTTGTGGAGGTTCTCTGCCTCTATAATGAGCAATCCAGGTTGCCAGTCAGCCCCGGGAGAACTGTCTGTCCTACAGGCAGGAGGCTGTAGCAACACTAAACCAGAGATTTCCAGCAGGCTTTTTGTATCTATTTCTAAGAATAGCAAAGACAACTCTCTAAATTTCCAGCCCAACCAGAACAGACCCAAATATGGCTGAAAAAGAAAGCACACCATTTATTATTTAGTGATAAATGATTCTGTTACTCAGTCTGCCTACTTTATAGATGAGGATATCCTCTTCTTTAAGCATGTCAGTCAGTTTCTTTGAAGGAGAAAGGTTAGCAGAATAAAATATTTTATCTCTAATTCAGATTTTGATAGAGTCAGCCTAAATTCTCCTTCATCTCTGCACCTTCTTTGTGAGAGGTGAAACAAGTCACTCAGGGAATAGCATTTCTGGGAAAGCTCATTTATTTGTTTGTTTTTCACTTTGTCAAGTCCCAAGAGTCATAACAAACTCCTGAATGAAACTACTGGGGGGATTTAGCCAGCTCAGCTTTTTAGCTCAGAAGGGTTTTATCTACAGAGAAAGCTCAGAGAAGAAAGCAAGGCAGGCAAAGGCAGGGATGCAAACTTTGGCTAATTGAGTTCTGCTGGGTTCAGAGCCAGTGTTAGCAGTCAATAGCAGTGTAATCCTGGCAGAAGGAGCCACTGATCAAAGAGAGGAGATGAACACACAGCCGTGCTCTCAGAGGGTGCCCAGCTCCCCAGCTGCTCCACCAGGAGCCCCCAGCTTCCAGCAGCTTTGAAGCAGCTCACAGCACTGGCTAAGGAAGGTAGCTGGGGGGAAAGCACAAATCAAAAATCCCACTGGGAATGCTCATAAAGTTAATTGGCATAATCTACTCCAGTGGGAAGGGCCTAAAAAAAAACAAAAAACAACTTGGAACTCAGGAAGGGAAAGAACATGAAGTGAAGGAGGATTGGGAAAGGGGATCAGTATAAATCTGTGTGTTATAGAGGCACAAAACTCTCCCTCAAAACAAATATGTATCAGCTGAAGATTACTTTTCTATTTAGGCAGTAGCCTTAGTTAAAACACTACAACTCTCTTGAAGCCTATGGATGCAGCTGGGAGCTCAAGAGGAATTATGTCAAAATCTTTTATCCTCTGTGTGCAGCAGGTTTTTCTCTGTTGTCTTAATCTCTAAACTTCTCCTCCCAAGTCATGCACAGGTACTGCAGCTCAGTTTTGGGAATGCAGAAATGCATTTAAACTTTCAGAATTCAGACTGTCTGGTCTGGAATGAATTGGAGATCTCAAAGGACAGTCTCAAAATTCAGAATCATTTTTCAGACACCTTGAAACATTAAAAAAAAAAGCAGAACTGTGTGAATAAACCATTTATTCTATCAAGAAGATGGAAGAAAAAGAGCCAAGCATGTGACACAGGACAGATAAACACATCAACTGAAATATAAACTCTAGTCTTTCACAACTTAAATTTCAGTGAAAAAGAATATGATATATGCAAATTAAGAAGTTTCAAGAAGCAAATGAATCACCAAGTGCCTCACTAAAATGCCAATGTGTTATTCTATCACTTAACTACCAAAGAAAACTCATTTGAAGGTACCTGGGCTGGGCACACCTGGGTTATTTTGTAGAAGCAGAACAAGCAGAGCAGAGAGCCATCACATTGTGCCACAACCTTGCTGTACCCATTTGGGAGAACACCTCAAGCATGCCAGCTGCTATCTGATGCAAGTGATAAGCTGGCAAAAGCTCTTGAACATTACAGGGGGTGAAGTGAAATGGATGGACCACCACAATACCAAGGGAAAAAATTGACATTTACATTAAAAAAGATAAAAGAATCTTTAACTTGGAGATTATCATTCTCTGCTTTATAAAGACATCAGTATCCTCCACACATGACACTGACTAAACCATTTCACAGAAGGAAATGCATTAGCAGGAGATGTGTGGGTTTTTGTCAATAAAATAAAGTCTGAAAAAACAAAACTTAAAAGCATTCTTTTAGGGAAAAAAACAGGATAATGTAAAGGCAGTTTTCCCTACACTATCACAAATATTACAGTACCTATCTTGCCACACCTGTAACTGTGAGCTGTTATGTGAATTACACTTCAATTGCACACAATGATAGGAGTTAGGAATTAACAGAAATAAATATTTGTTCTAAGATATAGTTTACATTCAAGTGCTGTTCTGTGTTTCTGTTAAGTGCAGATAGACTTGAAACCAGAAAGACAAAATGGAGAAAGTAAGATGAACGAATTCTTAAAAAAAATACTAATGCATCAATTGTGTCTTATCTTTCCTGAATATGAAGTCATGGCCAAAATTAGTTCATTCTTCTTTGTAGCTGTAACTAATAATTTCTTTCTGCCTTTTACAGATAGAGAAGTACTAAAAGTGACTAGGACTGTATATTACCATGCTGTTCACAGAGATTACCCACACCTGAAGAAGACTTGATACCAAATTGTCAGTTCAACCTGTCTGGATGGAGTTTAAGGTACAATCAGATGCACTGTCAGAAAAATTTGTTTTAGACAAGATTGAATCTAGGTTGGATTTTGCTCCTAGCTATTATCTTATTAGGAAATATCAAATCATTGAAATAATGGCTTAAGTCTGACTTGAGGGCTACATCCATCCTTGGTAGGTGAAAAACACATAATCCTCATAAAGCCATTTTCTCTCCTCTTGGTTTCCCTGAATAACTTGAGCTTCATTAACAAGTTGCCACTAAACCAACACATTCAAGTGAGGGAAAGCAGAAGCAGTTCAGCAGAGAAATAATTCTCGTATATAGCAGAGAAATCAGACTGGAGAAAGATTTTTTTAAAAACTAGATATTTCTGTCATTATGTTTCTAACAGTGTTAATATTCAGAGAACCTCCAGTAAAAAAACATACATGGAAACAGCCAGAAGAGCCAGATTCAATCTGGCCATGAGAAGAAAGAACGCAGAACTCACCCCTAGGCAGTTTTTCTAAGCTAAGCCTTTGAAATTGTATTTTAAACTGCCCATGAAATAGGACTCCATTTTTCTATGAGTACAGAAATGGAGATACAACTGAAAACCTGTTTTTACCATAACCCACAGATCAGCTGAGCACCATTTCTAAAATCTGGAGAATTCCTGAGTCTTTGGGGTAGTATCAATTCCATTTGTCACCATGGATCTGTATTCTAATGCTGCTGAAGTTTTAGTCGGTTTAACTGTTAATAAAATAACTCTCATTTGAATACAGTTTTTGTCTCTGTTTCATAATATTCTGCAACAAGCAGGTAGCTAAAGCCACTACTAACTCGAGTTTTCTTTGTATCTCAGGCTTCTAGTTATCTATTTCCTTACTGCCTTGAGCCCTGGATTGCTTTTTCTGTATATTTTTATGTGAGCCAACATAAACCAGCAATTATAAGGTCAGGGCTAAGTTTCTAAGTAAGAACAGAACTTAATCAGAAGCATATAAATTTTGATTTTATTCTCAGGAATCACATTCTGCCACCATTTGTTGGACCTGTGAAATACCAAAGTATTTTTATTTTCTTGCTTCTTATAAGCTCCAGTTCACAAGCCAAGGAACCTTAAGGTGAACAGGAAAAAAAAATCAGGAATAATAACTGTGCAAGTTTCAAGGGACCAAACAAATAAAGAAAAACTATTTTAAAATCACAGAATTGTTTTTACTAAGTTTTTTAATGTTCTCAGTATCAGTAAGGAAGTTTGCCATTGTTTTGTTAGAGAAAATGACAAATATGGAAGCTACTCTACATTTGCCTCAAAAATGGCAACAAGAAAGTCAAAAGTTTTATTAAATTGGTAAGTCAACTCAGTTTTGAGCAACTGATTGGCCTCCAGACAGCCATCTGTAAAAAAGAATTCCCCAATTCTGTGACCAGAAAATGATGACAGCAAAAGACAGGAATCAGATCAAATGCAGGCATCTAGCTATTCCAGTAGGAAAAAGTATGACCAACACTTAAGAGTGACTTAAAAATTCAATATATTTTGAGTACTTCCTGCCTTTTTTAGCATGCTTTTATTCTCTAATATATATTTGCTTCTTGATGTAATCCCCAGGCAGCCCCAAACAGAACAAATTTAATGGAGTAACAAGAAAAATATTCCTAAAATTCAATATGTTTAAAACACCAGCTCATCCCTGTCTGCAGTAGCACTGTAGTGACTGTTCTGCAGTTGGAGCTGTTTCCATGGGATGTCATCACTCCGTGGCTTTGGCCAGCCTCAGGTATCCCACAAGGGCAAAGATCTGCCTGAATTCCCCTTCTCACCAATGCCAGGGAAAGTATCACATTCCAGTGACTTCTAAACAGGGCTTATGGTGATCACTCATCCACAATTACCTAGCAATTCCTAAAATAAAGGCTATGACAATTATACCATCTAGAATCTGTTCCTGCTTCGTGAAGTGTGAACTATCAAAATGCAGAATTAAGGTGTGATATACATGACTCATCTCCACTCTGCCTCTCTTCCCCGCGGAATAGTAAAATCCCTTGATAGTTTTCTAATTTGATATTTCCCCTCTTGATCTGATAAATCACACCAGATTAAAGAAAAGATGGGAATCATATTGCTGCTGACTGAAGAACCTCATTTATGGTACTTCACATTTGGTTATTTTTTTAGAGACAGGTGAATTTAAGAAACTTGTTTCTCAACCTGTTCATTTCATGATAATATTTTGAGGCAATTGAAGATGCTTGAATCGAAAGTCTCTGATGGCATCACAAACTCAGAATATTCTCTGTTTAAGGGCAAGAGGCAAACCTGGCTAATCTGAGAGGCACACAAATTTAAAATACTCCCCTCCTGCCCTGCTTTTTGGAATGACAACAGGCAGAAGATGGAAAGGCACCCAGTGATATTGCACAGGGCATGTCCTGCTGTAGGCTAGTTTGAAAATAAAAACAGCTAGCCTTGCCACAGAAAACCCATAGAAAAATGAGTATTTCCATCTCCAGAAATCCTGAAGTCCCTCAGACAACTTGGGGCTGAAAATAAAATCACAGAAAGCCAACACTAAGTATTCTCTACATCTATCATTAATTATCTACCTGAAGTATATAAAAGGGATTTGTTTGAGTTTTCAGATGAGGAGGATTGTCAGGTTTGCTGCTTTTGCAGAAATTTTCCCGAGATAATAAAGTCCTTTTTCCCCAGCCTGAGATGAAAGAAGAAGCTGAAATTCTTCAGATCTTTCTTCCAAGGTTGTTTATTTTTCCTTATCTGTAACATTCTGTCTCTGACCTGCCACGGTCTTTCTGGATGGCAGAAGGCAAACTCTGCCTGAGAGGCAGGGTTTATCTTCTATACTAAAAACTACTTTTACATTATTTACAATTACTTTCCAATCCCTATCCCCTGTGTTACACAGTCAGTCTCTAAACCAATCACCTGTGCCACCGTCACAGCAGAAATGGAGAAGGTGAAGAACAAGGAAGAAACCCAAAAAGCCACAAGGTTCCTCCATCTTGGCAACACACACCCCCCTGTACGAAAACTCAAAATCTACTTTTACACCCTGTGACAAACTTATTATTACTCTATTTGAATTCTTGTGACCTGTAATTCTTCTTTTAAGGCTGGCAATCATTCTCATGGGCTAAAATCCAAATCACAGGTGTTTTGAGCTCTGTTCTGAGATTTCTGAGCCCCCTGACGGCGTCTCTGAACTCCCAGGGCAGTCAGAGACAAGCCCTGGTTCCCACCCAGGACCTGCTGCAGTTTGTGCTGATGGGATTGCATCCTTAGCATATGATTCAGCAATGAGTTTCCTGGCCAGAGCAGCTGTGGGTGTGGGATGTGTTCATGCAAACTGTGCTGCCAATGAGTGATGCAGCCTCAGGTCACCACATTTCACAGACACCTGCTCTGGAAGGACACCCCCAAGGAATGGAGATGCTCATCACCAGCGAGCTGGGGATGTAAAAAGTCTATTAGCACCAGAAGATGCAAAAATAGAAAATAAATGGTGCAAATCAGCTCCACAAAGTACACACATGCAAACATGTCACTGAAAATGTGCTCTCAGAAGAGAGCAGACTGCATTCTTACAGAGCTTTTGCAAGCGAAATCCCTTGAAAAATTAGGTATTCCAATTTCAGAATTTGCTTAGAAGCCTGATTTAAAGGTTTTTTGAATAAAAACAACCTTGTTGCATATTAATTGCCAGGTTTTTAAGCTTCAAAGAGACTGGTATGTGCCTATTTGTAACTTTCACAAGTATGATTAGGAACACTTATTTTTTTGGTTTTGTTCTACAAACCAAATTTTAAACTTTACTAAATACATGTCCTATGGTACTAAAATAGACAAAAAAATAAAATTAATTAGGACTTTTCCTTTTATAATCTGTGCAGAAAATGTTTGGCAATAACCAAGGGGGCCAGTACAGAAAGCAGAACTCTGCATGTATGGTTGTTGTTTGTTCTTCTCCAATTTACTGTTGAAAGGTAATTATAGTAGAGGCAGTAAATTCTGATACTAAAAGCACACTATTCACTTATTTGTGCTTACTTTACTTTCTAACTCAGAAACTTAATAATTATAAATTCAATGATTATTTGCATTGAAACACATCCTTTGCTTCCAAGTCCTTTAATGGACATCTTTTAATGTCCTTAGAAGGACAAATCAAGGCAATTTGTCAAAATTGGAATTAAGAGTTGTTTGCCAGTTTTGTCATGGAATACAAAGGCAGTATCTCCAAACACATTTTTATCCTGAGACCTCAGTGGATTCCTTTCAAACTGTATGTATAGCCAGATTCCACATCATCTGCTAAGTCACAAACAACTATAAATTCAAATTACTGTGCCTGAGCCTGGTTAGATCTGAACCTTTCCCTTTTAGGTGCTGAACAAAGATCCCATGAAAGGCAGGCAGCATTGCTCTTATCTTCATAACAGCCTTTAATTGATTGATTTGTCCTTGCACTTCAAAAGCTGCTCTTCAGTTTTTTTCTACTGTAGAACACTTCTACAGCACATATAAAAGTGAAAAGATGACAATTGCAGAATGCCTGAAAAATGAGCTCTCCCCAGGAGTTCTCTTTCAGGTTCATGACTTGCTGAGATGGTTGAGAAGGAAAACAACCATGTCCTACTGGGAATATCTCTGTCTCTGTTAACCCAGCATGGGTAACCTCAGGTTCATTCAGACAGCAGTTGTTTTGTTCTGGCTGCATTGCATTTGGCATGTGAAAAGGGAAAGGGTTTTTCAGGGGGGGTGACCAATTTCAGTCCAGCGTGGTCTTCCTTGTTTTCCTCTATCTTTAACACGAAATGCCTTATATTTTAAAATTTAGCAGGGAACAAATTTCCTGAGCACTGGAACTGCAGAAGCCTAATTTCTAGTAGATTCAAGTCTCTTGATTAATTATCTTTTTAAACTGAATTATACTATTTTTTTCCTGCCATTTTCTATAGCACTTTCACATAAACATACGAGCTGCCAACTTCAGCTATATAAATAAGGTGACAGCATCAAAAATTATTAGGGAAAAAGCCTGAAAACATTCATAGGGTGCCTCTCTGTCAAGTATGTTTGAAATAGATCATGGAATCAAGCGGTCCGGATAGCTGCTTCTATTCATGCCAGGCTCATGAATTTTTAAAGCACACCTTTCATGACAGCAGTGTAAGGAATATCACATATTTTTGCCAAGATTCAGTACTCAGCTCCAAGCCAATCACCTGAGAACAGTCTGAGTCCTTGGAGAGGCTGATGAAAGCAGCTATACCCTGGGGGGACTGATACCTTTCCTGTCTGTAAGGAAGGCCTGGGACCCTGGGGACATCATCAGCCAGCCTGCAATTCCAAAGGGATTCCTGCAAGTTTTGCAGGATTCTCTAAGCTCCGGTGGCTGCCTAGTGAACTGTCAGCTGAGTTCCCCTGTGAGCCTGCTCAGGCACCTTGTGCTGCCTTGGATTTTCCTCCAGGTGTTCTGATCTGTGCAGGTTCCAGCTTTTCTGGAGGGCTCAGCAGCAGGCTGCTTTTGAGCTCAGGAGTCCTGAGATGTCAGGAAGCTTCCTCTGAGAACTACAGCACTCGTGGTTGCTTCTGCCTTTCATCAACTTCCATGAACTGCCTTTTTCTGAACTTTGTGTACTGCTCCCCTCTGGCCCCTTGCACACTGCTCTGTTCTTATTGTCCTTTCTCAGATTCAGTTTGTGCCTTAATGAACACCAAGATCAGATCACAGAAATAAAACCTTTTCTTCTGCCGTGCTTCACCAGGCATATTACACTCCATATTATCAGTTATCCACAATGCTATGTCTTCTCCCAGCACTGAACTCTAAACTGTTTTTCCTATCACTCATTTGTCAATTTTACTATATGCTCTTAATTCCTTTAAATTGCCTTAGATTTCTCTAGCCTGGTTTCCAGCTTCAGTCCATCCATCCTCTCACTGCTGTTTGTGTTTTCCATCAGCAGTTCTTTACTACTGTATTTCTCTCTACTTCAGAGCACTTACCACAGGGGATTTATCAAAATAAAATGATAGGTGTCATCTTGAAACACTTCATATTGCTCTTTACAAATATCTAGGGACAGGAGTATTAAAATCTCGTGAAACAGTTTCCTTTTCATATAGATTCATAAAGTTTCGGTATAAAGCCTCATTTACATTTGAAAAATTCCTTAATCCTGTAAAGATTTCAAAATACTCTCCAAATTGTCACAGGTAATTCAGTCTCTGGTTCTGGTGGGTACAGAAATGTGTGAGATCAACTGCCCAGTAACCAAAGAGCATCCAAACCTACAGAAAATAACTATATACCCTTGTGAGTATTATTTTTTGTTCAATTATAAGGCTTCTGTCTCATGAATAGCTGTTACTGGGAGGTGAATAGGAGGCACAGATTGAAAATGTATTGTTTCTTTTGACATGGTTTTCTTTCTATGTAGACATTATTCTGGACTAAGCTTAGAAATGTCCAGGTAAAAGGGCATCTTTCCAGGTGTGCAGAAAGTTCAACAACCATTTTTAAGAATTCTTAACATTAATATCCTTTTCTGGCTCACAATGCTTTTTCAGTAATTTTAAATGAAAAGGTATATGAAATTTTATTTTCTCTGCTTCTACACTGAGAGAAATCTTTGCCAGCAGAAATTCCTTTCCAGGCTGACACACAATCAGAGGGCTGGCTTTCTCCCACACAAGATAGGCACAAAAAAATTTCAGTTCCTCTTTCCCCTCTCTTACCTCCAGCAACTGCTCAATAACCTGCCCTGTATCTTGTGTCTTCAACACACTCAGTTTTGAAAACCAAAAAACAAATGCACTTGGTTCGACACATTTTCTGGCAGTCTGGTTACTCTATTCACCTGTCAATTTCTCTGCTCCTCCAGACCTATTTTAGCAAAGTTGTGTCAAGCTTTTATTTCTTCCATATTGCCTCAAGCTGCTCAGCTGCTTGAATAAACCTGGTAAGAGACACAATGTACCAATCCCACCCCCAGCATTTCTATTTCCCCACACATAATGCCCTGTCTCTGCTCTTTCTGGAGACCCTGATTTCTCCTTTTTTTAAGGCCAAAATAGTGCATTTGACATTTGCTCATATGTCAAATCTGACACAGCTCTCACTGATTTGAAATAGGAGAGAGCACTGCTTCAGCTGAGCAACCTGCATGACCTTTTTGTATATCATTTCTATCTGATTGATAAGACCTGCCAGAGCAACTGTTTGCTTCATATTTGCTGTGCAGTTAATACATCTCACAGGAAAAAAGGACCATTTTATTTATTGCTGATATCTGATTGTACTTAGGTTCAAATTCTTACTGATAAGTTCATCTCCTCTACTATACATTCCCCTTAAAAAATGAGAGTCCTCTTTTAAAATCAAACAACAAAAGTTCAAGAAAAAAAAATCAATGGTTTAAAAAGAAATAGAGTCAAGCATGTCTTATTTTCTGAACCAAACATTATTATGCTTCTCCAAGGAGGACATAGGAAATATAAACAGTTGTGTTTCAAAACTATAAGCGAAAAAACTACTAAAAGCACCTCAATGCATTTAGAAGCAATTGTTCATGGAGCAGCTTAAACTGAGCTTGTGCAGTGGCAAGAGTTGGTGTGGGAGGAAAAAGAGCTCTTCTGTAGCTATTCTGACAAAATCTCATTATAAAACAGAAAACTACAAGAGTAGATAAGATGAAATGGTATTTTGGAAATTATAATAAGTGTTAGGGTACAAGTTCAGACTACAGTAGATAAGTATCTGCCAGGTGGTTAAATCCTGAGACTAACAGAGAAAACAGATAAGCTGAATTACAGAGAAGATTTAAATTTTCTTTAATATTAAACTGAAATTAATCAACTGCTGTATGCTTTAACAGAATGATAGTACAACCATAACCACATATTTGACATATGTACATATTGTTTTGCTGAATGTGTGATCCATTACCTACAGGAGACAGATCAAAGAAAAAAAAATCTCTTCTTTGGCTTTAACATGAAGGAGCTCCCTAGAAAAGCATGAATTTTTACTTCATTTTAGCCATGTCCAATAAAGCATTCCAGAAAGTGCATTGAATTCCAGAGATGCTCTGCTGCTCTGACAGGCTCTGCTGGTGCCCAGCAAAAGCAGCAGAGTGGATCCCTTCGAGCTACTGCTCTGAACAAAACAGCAAAAGCCAGAAATCCACATGCAGAGAAGAGAAATAAGGCACTAACTTCATGCCTAAGCCCCACAATAAAGCAGAGTTATGCCCAATTATATGCAGAAAGAATGGTATAAAAACCCTGTAGCCCTGATTCTGAAGTTTATGGTGTAAGACAGGAATTGCAAAAGATTTGAATCACAGGACATGGAATTACAGAGACTTAGTTTTCCTCCTTGCTCCTCTGGAGAGGAATTTTAGATGAAAAAAATGGGATTTTTCTGAATATTTTTTATAATTTACCAAATTTTGGCCCCTGAATTCTCACCAAGTTATGTTTCTATAAGAAGAAAAATGAGAAAAAACATTCCTGTTTCTGAAGTTAACGCGAGCTCTGAGATGTTGGGTAAAAAAATTAGACAGATGGAGGGATGGATTTTAATATTGTCTACATCTATAAGTTCAGGAAATATTACATTCTAGAGGTCTGGACTTTATTTCTTTCTCATTTCACCAGTAGGTCCCTCATTAAATGCTTCCAGAAAATGAGTACATCAGCAGTTTCCCAGTGTGCACTTTAGTTCCCTGTGGATGTTACCACTTCACAGCTCAGGACTCTAAGACATTCAAGCTTGAGCAGGACTGGTTTACTTAACATCTTAGAAAAATTTCTTCCAAAATATCACACCACCTTGCAAGGAATTAAGCTTCAGATTGTTTTTTAATAAGAAAGTGCTGTTATCCTTTTTTCTGGGCAGGCAAAGTAAATCACCAGACTAGCAATAAAGAAAACCCAAGGTATTCTCATTTCTAGTTACACATCTTGTCTACTGGAATTTCCCTGCTTCCTTGTGGGTTTCCCTCTTTCACTGGTGCAGAAGAAGCAGACCAAGAAAGCACCACTCTCACAACAGTCCAAAAACTACTTCTCATATCACACCCACCACACTTCACCATGAATCAGACAAGAGGCTGCTCTTCCTCCTGTGGGTCAGCTCTGAGCCAGTGCTCTGCCCTCACTCCAGGGTGACATTCACCAGCATCCTCACTTCTTCTGGTCATCCAACACTCACGTGATCCTGTCTAATTAATTCCAGTGTCCTAGCCAAATCCCATTTTAGCTGATTACATTCAGTCTGCCTAATGTGCTCTCTGTGGTTTTCAGGTTGTTCTTCACTTTTCTGCCCAAAGATTTATGCAACTGTCTTGTGTAAAACAGTATTTAAGGTTTTTAAAAGTGGAAGTCATTGCAGGTCAGACAAAGACATTGCATTAGCTTCTCCTTTCTGTAGAATTACTTAGAAATTAGGACCATACTGACATCATTATATTTTCTGTTTGCATCCTCAGCTTTTAACACTGTTCGTATTTTAAAAAGTCAACATGGTAAGTGATGCAATTTCCTGATAAAGTAATAAAGATTAAGTACCACCACAAGACCTGAAAGGGACATAATTTTCTGTTGGAGCCTTCGGCTGCAACACCCCAGAAAAACTTCTTATCAGAAAGAGCAGCAAGAAAAGTTTAACAGAATTTTGTTCATACTCTGCTAATAGATTAGTATTGACCAAGATGTGATCCTCCACTCAATAGAGTGTCCTGAGGATAAACTGAGATATTTTATTAGAACAGGCCCAAGCCAGAGCTATTACTAATTGAAACCTGAAAAACTGTACTTTATTAAAGTGCTTTCAAGGTTCAGATGCACCAGTCAGTCGTGACATGGCTGCATCCCCTGCTGTCACACAGACACAACAGCTAAGCCCACATGTCCTTAGTGACCAGCTGCTAATGTACAACCTGGTCACTCATCTGACAAGGAAATTCTTCACTCATTGCCACAGATTCCAAAACTTCAGGAAGCTGCACAGCTGGCTTTGCTTTCACAACCTGCTGATATCAGATAAAATTGGTAATGAACTTGTTTCATACTCCAGCTGTGCACTGGAGGGGATTTTTGCTGCTACAGGCTGCTCCCAGCTCCTTGGGTGGCTCTCTGTATGTTCCCTCAGGCTTGGCCAGCTTAGTCCAGCACTGCTTTCTTCTCATTTCTGAACCCTGCCTGCCAATTTTGCCTTCTTTGGATCAGGAGGCTGATTACAGATGAGGGAGGTGATCAGGACTTTCCCTAAGGTCATTGCTTAGTAAAGCACATGCACTTAACTTCATGCTGCATCAAATTTCCATCAAAATCAGAGTTAAACACATACAAATGTGCTTGGGTTAGCACACACACACACACACACACACACACAAAAAGTGATATAGAAAAAAAGATCACATTTGAAATATTTTTCTTAAACTGAAGGAGAGTACATGGAAAAAGGGGCAAGTATCTAACTCTGCACAAGGAATACACCTTTGAGAGACTTCCATGTCTGCCATCAAATTGTATTTGGATAATTTCTTTTTTTGTAGTCACTGTTTAACAGAGTGCATCTCTCGATTCCCAAATGAGGGGTCTCTCCTGCTAAAGCACTCTTGTGTAAACGTGCACAGTGTGATTTGCTCTGTCATTTTGAAGAATCCAGGAATATGGGAACTGTCGTGCTGGCTGTGGTAAAGTGCTGTATCCTGTTAGGATCAATAGGTTTCACTGCTGCAAAGGTGTGACACCTTAGCCCTGCCCTCACAGCAAACTTCAATCTAAGGAGTCATCTATTATTTTTCACTCTGACATCCTCTGGGTTTACACACATTTTCCTCAACTGTTGGTACAAAACAAGGCATAGCAAAATACAGCCTCCCCTGGTAAGTTTATTACTTACTGGCAGTGTAATGTTTACAGCAGTTAAATAAATTTATCTTCCAGTGATCCTGTAATCAACTTGTGAACTACATGAGATATGTATTCTGGCCGTGACAAAAAATATCTCCGTGTGCCTCAGTTCAGCATCCTCAGAATCACATTCCTTGCAGTTTCTGCAGCCTTCTTCCTTCTCCAGCCAGAACAGACATCAGAAACTCCTACTAAAATTTAATGCAGTGCTGCAAGACTCTTGCTCAGCACCACAAGGCCAAACAGCCACAAGCCTACACTGACCACAGCAGAAAACAAGCCCAGAGCATCAAGGTCATTTTCTTTTCAAAAATCTATAGTATCCTGAGAGTCTGACTTAAAATAAATATTCTGAGCAACGTTAAGAAAGCAGAGTCCTTCACTAACACAGGCTGTGTGATGGATCTGGAATGTGAAGGACAAGATTTGTTTCCTGCTGCTACCCCCAGAGAGGGCAAACAGGTTCTTCTGCAGATTACTGGGAACAAAAACTGCAGGACGAAACACAGAGCTGTGAATCAGAGGGATGTTTTTCCAAAGAGCTGCTCAGTTTCTCACAGACAATTTTTTTTTCATTAGGCTTAAAAAACTCGTGACTGTTTAACCTACGGCTTAGCTGCACTAAAGCCACACTTCTTTCATATGAAGTGTCGACTCATTAAAAAGTCAACAACTTTTTTCTGTGATAAACACAAGTCATGAGGTTACTATACCAACAAATTGATAAAAACACTCACTTTACTTCATTTTCTTTGACTGCTTTTAAACTCTACTGCCAGCTGGTCAATGAAAACATTATTTGTTCCTTGACAAGTTGTGAGGTCCTTTCAAGGCTACACTCCATAAAATCATTCCCAGCACAAATTGCTTTCAAGTCAATTACTCAACATTTATTTCCCTTCATGAGTATCCAAAGTGCACTGGGTTTGGACAAAAGATGCTGCATGTCAAGATCAATTTGCCATCTACAATGCTTTCGCTTCTATTCTCCTGTGACTCTCCTTCAGTTTAAGCACTGAATTTCTCTTGACTGCCTTAACCAACCCCCTAGGATGCTCATTTGCACAGGGGACTGCAAACTTTGCAGTCTTTTATTTGACACTCCTTATACTACTATAGAAAACAGATGTAGCCCACTTCAGTCATAAGTAATTAAAAATATCTATCCAGGCATAATGTGTATTTTTATTTCCCCCATGAATGTATCGAGTGAGTAGTCCTGCAGCTGCCCCATCATCTGTGTGGTCCCTTCACAAGGATGTCTTGCAGCTTGGCTTATTTTCAGAGGACTAATGCATTTAATAACAAATGGTCATAGCACTGGTGTCAACGCACAAGGACATGGCTGCTCTGATCACTCTTATTACAATCTGCTAAAATTTCTGTAATAAACCCACTGAAGTAACTTTTCTCATGCCAGCAAGCCTTTCACAACTGGTAATGGTGTTTTTCACAACCACAGAGCTGATTTCTTCAGTGCTATCCAGAACATTTTTTCAAAAGAGTGTCTCTATTTCCCCATCCCAGCAGACAAGTGATCTCCAAGCACTTGGAGCAAATGGAGGGAGTTTCCCTCCTTGAAGCCATTCCTGTGGAATATTTGCCTCGTGCCCATTGGCAGCTCTGTCTAGAAACTGTTCTCAGAGCTGTGTTGAGAAGCAGATATCATCCTTTATTCCAGTGGTTAGCAGGTACCATGCTGGGATATTTTACTCAGGAATATGCACCCTGATAATCTGTCCAGAATTTCTGTAAAGGATCTGGAAACACAAACATAATTCATCTGGGTATACAAATATCCATTACGGGAGTACCCAGTTGGCTTTGGCCTCTGCACTCAGCATCATGGTTTGTGTTTCTTGTACACATTATCCTCCTATCTGTTCCTCAAAGCAGAAAAGCAAAGCACTGCCAGCACTGCTGAGTCAGTGACTCTTCTGCAACACTGTTGTAGCTTACCATCTCCTAGAGCAGGTCTATAATAAATATTACCTACAAAAAATATCACCTGCTTAGAAAAATAAGATTCCACAAGCAGAAAAATACTCAAAAGACAAAATAATAATTAAAAAACTCAAACGTCAGTTCTTTCCAAAATCAGACCTTTCAATGAGATTAAACAATACCTCTTGATTTATATATATATATTTATTTTTTTTTTCAGTTTCTGGAAGTAGATAAAAATGTTTTCAGGGTAGTCTTCAAATGGGCAGCTTGATATAACAATACTAGTTTAAAGAATATTTTTTCCTCTGTGGAAGTCCTAGCAATGTCCTAGATTCAGGAATGACCCTGAGGGAAGTAAATAGGCATGTTGTTAGGACATAAACCTGTTATCAGTCATGGGGAATCTCTGATGACTGTGTTTTTGTTTTTAGCCATAGTAGATAAATATAAGGTAAAACTGAAAATTACAATATTCCACCTACAAGTACCTAGGGAGTCCAAGATACCTCCACGACTAAACACAATTTTTAAAATTAATTAACAAGAAGAAAATAAAAACAAAACAACAATAGTTACAGGTTGAAGGGGCAGCTTCTTGGGCCTATCCTCTATCCTTCAAACTACAGGAAAGAATGAGCTTAAATAAGGACCCTGGTAAAAACTGAGGGCAGAGTTAGAAGGACTAGAGGGTCATCAGGCTCCAGGTGTGGCTCATTAGACCCTCAATATCTTGTTAGTGCCATCAGGGGTTGGAAATCCACAAAAAGATCTCTGCAAAGTTGAAAGGTTGATTCATTAATGGAAGTATAAGTTTATGGGAAACACGTAGTAAATCTGCTTTGCTGCTGCCTGAGAGAATATTCACCAGTTTTAAAGAGATTATATACATGGCAATAATTTAATTTTGTACAAGATCTGGCTATTCATACCTTCCTGGTTTAGAAGAACTGTATTCAGAGAAAACTGCACAGTTCAGTGCTTCAGTTTACTGATACAGCATTTCAATGGCTCTTCAAAGCACTCACAGAATTCAAGCTGAGCTCCTGCAGATTGCCTGGAGGAAGTCTCAGTGGTGCCCTTCATTGACTGGCATCCTGATACAAACTCTTTGTTTTGTGAAGTTTTGGTACTGCAAGGAGTCCTGAAGTCCTTGCTGATATCTACTATTCACACACACTGCTTGTAAAGTCAAATGAAAAGCAGTAGCTACAGAACGTTCAGTGGTTACCACTGAAAGTGTCTGCCAAAAATTGCTATTCCATCAGTCAGGCTATCCCCATCCACATAACAATCCTGCCTCCCTCAGTGAATTTTCAAGTTCTTTTTGGAAGGCTTCCCTTTCTCAGTGCTGAGTATTTCTAGATTAGTTTAAGGTCTTGGAAGAAAGTGAAATTTAATCTGCTCAAAAGCTTCAGACTTTCATAGTTCCTCAAGAAAGAAAAGTTAAATGTGTAAGCTCTTTAATGTGACTACTGCTTAGAACCTTATTTTTAAGTGTTGACATGATTCCCAAATTTTAGGGAATTTAGGGAAAATTTTGTTGAAAAACTCTGTGTTGTGTTTAAAATTCCTACCAAAATATTACAAATTTCTGAGTTCTGTTTTTCCTGATGTTGCTGTAGCTCATCAAGAAGCAATCAAAAATCAATCACAGAAAAGTGAACAGTGTTTTCATGTTTTGAAATAGCTGTGGATATTTTCCCATTAACTCTGCTGCTGACAGCACCAGAGCTTCCTCTGTTCTCACTGTGTATCAGAGCTCTCTGCCTTGGTTGAGAAATAAAACAGTCAAAGCAGCTAAGTAATCCTTCAGTACAACCCAAGATGGCTTTGCAAATTTTAATAGGCTGCTAAGGGACTGTTATCAAACGTGTTTCATACTGAAGAATATCTGATCCTGCCTATCACACTACATGAAAACAGGAGTACACATTACCTCTCTGAGCAGAGCTTCCTAATTTTTATAATTGACATTTTCCAGCTGCCAATGGAGCATGCTCAGATTCTGTTATTTGAGGCAGTCTCTATACACACAGATTTTGTTAGAGATTTCTGTGCTACAGAATTTAGTTGGATTTTTTTCATGGCCTTTTACTCTTCATAGTCAGTAGCATTTTAGATAACTGCAGTATGAAATTTAATCATGTCTCTATCCACCTTTGGTTTAACACATTGAGTACTTAATAAGCTTGTTGCCATCAAGCTCCTATCACTCATGATGTATTCTGGCTGTCTGAACACACAAATTTCATATACAATAACTAGAGAAAATTCAGACCTTGACGGAACTATATTCTTTGTAGTTATAATAACTTTAATAGCTAAAGACAACTGGTGGTACAGCTGAATGCACCATAAACCAAAGAGCTCCCTTTGACACTTAACCAAACAGTCCTTCCTCCCCCTCCAGTAACTGAAGAACAAATTATCAATAATAGGCAGATGGCCATTAGCATAATCCATAAAGCCAGAAGACATTACAGTACGTTGTATCTATCAACACTGATTAGCAGCATAATGTTTAATTAGCCCCTATGAAGAGAACAGTGAGTAACAGGGTAGGGATATGACAAAGGAAATGGTTTTAATAATATATTGGATTTTTTTCAGAGTGAAATAATTTCCAGCTCAGAGGCTCTTCAGCAAAGGGCGCTTTAGCAAGGAGGGGTTCAGAATGTGCACATTGATCAAAACACGGAAAATTACAAGTTTTCACAGACATAAATTTATCTGAAGTAGTAGAATCTAGAAGAAATAATCTTGTATGAGCTGATCCAATTCTAGGTTGCTAATAAAGAAGCAAATAGATCAAGAGGGAGAGGAATTTCGTGACTGCAGGAAGAACAGGTTGTATATTAAAGCTTAGTAGCATTGAAAATGTTTCCTTGGATTATGTCCAACAAACCTTGGACAATTCCACTTTCACTGGCCTTCATTAAACCAAATATATATCTATATCTATCTATATAAATACCAACTCAGAGCCTAAAGACAAAACAAAACAGCTTAAGACTCCAGCATTTACTAATACAGAAAAAATCTTCATGATTTAGTCTTAGCAGTGTCCTGTTTCAAGTGACAAAAAATAACAATGAATAAATAAATTTTCAGATGAATGAATTGAATGACTATATAAAATTGAAGGATACATGTTAGATCACACAATATTTTCAAAATATCTTGTATGTTTGAGGGGGAAATCTGAGCACTTTAGCACAAAGCACCCAGAGAAGGCAATGATTTCCATTACATCTCTAAATTCAACAGGGCTGGTCTGTGAATGAGAGAAAATAGAACCGCATAATTTTCTCATATATGTATTTTTGTGTATCTTATTTAATATTTTGGCATATTACCACTCTTTCCATTACAATCTCCTCCCCTCTCAGGTTATCTGAATGAGCAAACAAGCACCAGCATGGCTGCTGACAGCAGAGGTGAAATTGCACCACAGACTCAGGACAGGCTGGACGTGTCTGCTGGGGACAGAGGGGTGGCACCAAGGAGAAACTGCAGGTTCCTGCAGCGCAGCGATGTCAGCCTGCTGCCATTAGCTGTCCTGAGGACACAGCTACAGAAAAACCTGCATTAGTACCAGTGGAAGGGGATCTGAGGAGTTTTATTTCCTCCTCTGCTGAAGATTGTTGCTTGCTCAGCAAAAAATGGGAGCAGCTGGAAGAGCTGGGGCAGAATTGTCACTCAGACGTGGGCAGAATAAGAGACAGAAGGAAGTTCCAGGAGCTGACAGCAACATTGAAAGATGCCTGAAAAGGAAAACCAGAGTGGTGCATTCCACCCTTTGATTCAAAACATTCAGATCCTGGTGAAGAAGTAGATCACAGGAGAACAAGTTTCCATGTGAAAACATCACCTCAAGAATCTGTTTTCTATTAAGCACGCAAGTGAAGGAGATAAGCACCTACATGGAAAAGCAAAGACACAAACCACAGGGGACTGGAGCAAGGCAGGTCAAAGCAGAAAGGAGGGACATTGTGTGGGCAGTCTCTGTAGCTGCAGATGCCTCTGTGAACGGCACCACCTTCATCTGCCTAAAGAGATCCCCACCTGCTACAGGAGCAAACAGCACCTGGGGACAATGCTGCAATCTACTCCAACAAAAACATTTGGGAGGGAAATGTTGCTGAAGCAGTTCAAAGAACAAATAGGATTTCATATCCCTACCCCTCTGTAACAGCAAGGAGAGTCTTTGAACAAGTAATTTCAGTGTTCCAGATGAGAAGTGCAGGAGGACTTCCTTTTCTCCCTACTTTTAAAGAGCTTAGGAAAATTGCAAGTCATAGTGTTTTTCAGCTTCATAAAGCTGTTTCATTAGCTGTGCCCATCTCAGATGAGTCTCAGCTAAGTCTAAATGAGCCACTTTACCAGATTAAAAAATGTGCTTCTGAAATGCATCTCCTACCTTTCTATCCCTGGAGGCCTCAGTGCAAAAGGACAGGAAATTGCCTAAACACTGTAAGGTCTTCTCTGCTTTTCAGGCTTTTTTAGTAAAACACCCTGGTGGTAGTGTCCCATTGCCTACCTATGCTGCACAGAAATCTAGGAATTGATGCAATTCAAACCTATCTTTTGGTGTAAAGGTAATGGCCTTGACTGGGTTGTCTGGGTACACAAGGCTACATTTTTATTGTTCATTTATTTAGTACTGGATTATTTGAATAAAGAAATAGATGTTTTATGGATTGACCTATTTTTGGCCATGCCTTTCCCTTTCTCAGTTCATCCTTTCACTTTTTATGCTGATAAATTTGACATATGTGGCATGCTGATAATGGGCATCTTTCATCCTTAATTCAACAACTTTCCTTATTTTGATAAAACAAAGTACACAGTGTAATGTACAGTTTGAGTATCCTACCTTATACATCAATCTTTTACATGATTCCATTGCTTGGCAAAACCACAGCTTGCACTTTCATTTTCCATATTAGTATGTAAATGTTTTCCAATTAGTCATAGCAAATTAGCTGCCCTTGTCCTAGGCAAGGCCAGTTCAGCTGGCCTCACAGCAGCATTCCATCTTGTGAATCCTCAGCTGAGAGTTAAGGTCTAGTTAAGAGTATCTCTTCTTGCACCAAAGTCCATTTGGATGGAAAGGTGCTCACCTGCAGAGTGCTTAGAGATATCCTACTCCACAAGATTCATTTCAGAGAAAACAAGCAAATATGGACATAAAGTTCATCCACAAAACAAATCCTACTTTAACCCAGATATCCCAAAATGTTTTGCTGTTGCTGCACACAAGGCATTGATTTCAAACAGCATTCAATCATGACTCCAAGATCAATATACAGCACAATAAGTGCCCATTCAAAGCTCACTATGATTGCAAAGACTGCAGTGCTCTGATGGATATAGAAACATCACGAAATTTCAGTTACTCTGATCAAGGGAATTGCTGATTTATTGCCATTGGAAATCACTGGACCTCTTGGAATGAAAGTGGCATAGCATCATCAGGCGGTTTTAGCTACCAAAAAATCTGGAATGAGAATGACTTTCAACTTTTGTAAGGTCACCCAGACCTCCTGACAATCAAGGAATGACAGGAACTGTCCTGAAATACTTGTCCTGTCTGAAATTTGACTGTATGATTATGTCTTAGTCAAATTAAGTGTTAGTACCAAACTCAACACGTTGTCATATGAATCAAATCACATCTTTTCCTTAAACCTGAGTGAAATTCATTCAGTTATTTCTTTTGCTTAAAATGTGCAATTAGCAGAGACATTTTTCTGTTGCTTAAATGACAACTTCAATCCTCACATTTGACACAAAAGTTGACATATTTCTAGACAATACCATTCACTATTTCAAGTGTCTTTGAGTGTGGTAATTGCAGATCTAATGGTGGTGCGAAATAAAATACAGGAATAGCAAATGTTGTACCTAAATAATCTGAGGGAAACAACATCTCATGTCTTTCTGCCTACATCAGTTTCAAACTAGTGCATGTCAGTAAAACACCTGCCTTATTAAAATCTATGCTTGAATATATAGCCAGGCCTAGCTTTAGGTTTCCTGTGGAAATTATGCAAGTACTAACAAGAGTTTCAATGCCCTAGAATACTCTCTGCTCTTGGCATGTCAAGCAGTTGTTTTTCTCTGGTAGATTATTTTAGATTTGCCTTACCAAGGCCAAAAGAGATAAAATAACCAAGGTGTTGGAAAGCAACACCTTAGCATATTTTGTATTCTCTGTGTCACCCAGAGGCTGTGTGGGTTTTTAAAGAGTAGATGAATCAGCCTGAAGATGGCAAGAGTTTGTCTGAAAGCACAGCAAGAGCTGCCTGGTCTGGCCTCTTCACCACAATGACATTTTGAAGCTGCATTTCAGGGGAGAGGGAGGAATAACTTGAAAGTGAACATTATACAAATGTCAAAATCCTTCCACTGCACACTCAGAATTATTACTGGACTGCAGAAGAGGCAGGGAAAGAGCAAGAAGGAGTACTCATCAGCATTCTTATCAACTTATTAATATGTTCACAGTTTACTGTGAATTTACAGTTTACTGGCATTTGCTGTCTTTGAGCCATCCCAAGAACCAGAGTGGTCAAACAGGTAAAATCCCATTTTGGGGGATGTGTTGATGCCTCTATGTTAACAACATCTAAACCAATATATATCTTTTATATGAGCTATTTTTAACAAAAAAGGCTACCAATGTTCTTGTGCTGCAAGTCCTTAAGTTACAGTTGTGTCAGTCCCAGCTGAGAGTTTCCAGCTTTGCTAGAATACACAAACAAATGCACGCTCATCTCTCCTAACCCAGCTGTGAGAAAATGAAAGGAGAAAACCAAATCCTTTGCTTTGAGTAAATATAAAACATTTTACTGTTAACAAGGAGAGAATTAGAGCTGCTTCACTCTTCATCTAGAACTGCCTCAGCTACTGAAACAATTAACTGGGCAAAGAGTTCAGTAAATCTGAAAACTTGTCAAGGAACAGCTTTCTGATACCCACGCTCAGTTTCTTTTAACAGTCTTGTTTCATTTTTCACGTTTGGATCTTAGCTGGCCAACAACAAAAAAAAACAGCTATGGAATAGGAACCTATGGAAGAAGAAACTATAAAGCTATTTACTGAAAAGTTACGCTGAATTGCAGTTACTTAAAAAAAACCAAAAAACTGATTAAAACCTGGAAACAATGAAATTTGGATTTTAATATAGACTAGAAACGTATATTTAAACTCAATGGAAGCAGTCAAAATGCATTGTTGTTACAAGTTCAGTAAGGCAATAATGCCTAAGCTTGGTTCCAGGAAAAACTAATTTCAGCAGAAGAAAAGAACTGCATTAATTGATAACATAAAATCTTTAGCAGTGTGCATTTACTCTAGTAAAGACCAATTTACACAAAAAAATACAAGAAAGTGGCAAGCTGTTTAGCGATAAATGAATAACTGGCTTTATTCAAACTTAGGATAGCACAAATATATCATCTTAAATTCCATGACCTGTTTCTGAATGTCATCTTCCCGACCCAACAGAGGCTCTGAAAGAATACTCAGTATTAAAAATGAATTTTAAAAAGCTCTGTGTTTATGAAATGAAATTAGCATTGCAATGGAAGTAATGTGCATCAATTGTTGATAAAATTCTTGTTTACTCATTTACAGTTACTAATAAGCAGCATAACTTAACCAGCAGGATCCATTGCTCAATCTGTAAATTATTACAGTGGAGAAATACTCCTCTGTATTTTATTCAGTTTTTTGTTCTTTCTTTCTTATGTTCTTGCAAAATCCCCACATATGGTCGGCTATCATAATAAGATACATCACAAAGGTAAGTTTTTCACAAATAAAATATGCAAAGCATAGAAAATTTTGTGTCTTGAGTGTAAAACTATGCACTCAATCAGCACACAAGTGTGACAGTAGAGTTGCAATAAAATCAAGGGCACATACAGCTTTATCAGCATATTCTACCTGATGATTGTACAGCTCAGCAACTGGCTGCCCTGGGGCACAGCAAAGATTTTAGTAAATATACAAGTTGTTCACCGATACTCAGGCAAAGGGTTGGGATTACTGCTTCCCTCTGCCTCCCCACTGCTTCTGTGTTCTTGTTGACATTGGCAGGCAGACAGGGACCCCAATCCAGCAGAAGCACCACCCTTGGTTTGCCCAGCCTGATCACTGATCTCTCAAACCCCATTCAGAAAACACTCTGATGGCTGTTCTGCAGATGTGCCAATATGTCAATCTTAATACACATACACCAAAAAAAGCCCCAGTGTCACTCAATATGTCCCCTGTATAGAAATCACAGTAAGCTTTTTGTAAATAAAGTGGATATTTCTTTTATCAAAGCACCAGGCAAACCTTAAAGTATTCATTATTTTTCAGATAATGATATTCCACACAAGTTTCTGCTCTTGGCATTGTCTTCAGGTTTGATTTGTCAACACGCCAAAGTTGGAGATTGCTCTGTTGGCAGAATTCAGGAATAAAGTCTTAAAAATTTTCCTTTCCAACTTAACCGGAAAGAACAGAGCAATGTGATATTGTAGGCCACAAGGAAGAGTGATCCATGAATCAGATTTGAAAACTGCTACATATTACTAGGTAAAGCATGGATTTCCTTGATGGATAAATACAGGAATTGAGCCCTCCATTTTATACAGAGAGAAGAAATCTGTCAGAAAAAAATACAAATAGACAATCTTGAACCACTGTAAAAATCCCTCTATAATTTAGAAATGTAATTCTAAAAGTTTTTATGAAATCATTGTTATACATTTCTATCATGACTGTACTATATCTTCTTCTAGTGTGGGTGAAAAAAGCATTTTTCTATATTTTCCTCCATGTTCTGAAATAAACATGTTTGCACTATGATGTATCTTATTATGATAGCTGGCCATAAGCGAGGATTTTGCAAGAACACAAGAAAGAAAGAACAAAAACTGAATAAAACTTGATTGGCATTTTGTCTGAGTTTAACTTAAATAAGGGGTTCTCCATATAGTTCTGTTTAGCATAATTTAACATAACAAACAAAATTTGCTCTTCAGGGTAAACAAAGTTTATATTTAACATGGTGCTACAATGCTCACTGAATAGTCAAAGAGTTGGTTCAGCAAGAGTTCATTTTATGCAAGCACTAGTTAGAGGCCACAGCTCTGAAAGCTCAGTAAAGGTCTTCAGCTCAGAAGGTTCCAGAAATTAACTACCACTTCAAATACTGCCTAATATCAAAAAAAGTATATTTTTCAAAGCAGGCTATCACTAAAACAGTCACCAAACCTGGCAGATGGTCAAGTAAGAAGTGCAACCAGCAATGGAATGTGAAACCTTTCCACCTGATTTCCAAAACACAGCTGATTAGGCACCCACTAGGTAGAATTTCCATCAGCATGTGTGCGTGTTTGTGGTCTATTAATAGTGAGCACCTGCAGTATTATCATTGTCATAGGACACAGTTAATGAGACAGAGTCATGACATAGGAAAAGAAAAATAAATTTTCAACACACCCAACCTTTAGCACAATGGCAGACAGGCTTCATAAAAAAAAAGGTGATGTCAAGAAACAGGACAAGAGATAACAGGAAGAAAATAATGCACAGGAAATTCCACCTAAATATGAGAAAGAATTTATTTACTGTACAGTGAAGTAGCACGGGAACAGATTGCCCAGAGAGGCTGTGGAGTCTCCTTCACTGGAGATATTCAGAACAGTCTGGACTCAATCCTGTGCCTGTGCTCTGGCACCACCCTGATGGAGCAGGGAGGTGGCACAGTGTGGTCCCTTCCCTCCTCAATCAGTCTGTGATCCCCCAGCACTTATAAATAGCCTGTACAGGACTAGATGGACATCCCAAATGTTTGCTTTCTCTTGCAAGAATCCAGACAGCTGATGTCTCTCCCATGGAGCCTGGCAAGGGACAAGAAAAATTTCCAATTGCATTTTGGCAGCTTGGCTCTTGGGTAACTTGAATGTTACTTTCACTGGCCCTCAGCCAGAGCTCACTGGAGTCAGTGGGAATCTTTCCAATTGCTTTCCTTGGATCAGGTCCATATTAGCTTTCAGATTTGTTCATATGTTTCAGATATATCTGGCGTTTATTTTCAAGGGCACAGCGTGTGAACAATAGCCTGTTTGCTGATTGCAATTTCACATCATTTACTTTATCATGATAATAATTACAAAAATGTTTCCCTTCTTGGTGTACTGCCTATATTTGTATTAATCAAACAATAACCTAATTTGGGTTAGTCATGTAATAAATTACTTGCCAAAGAAAAGTAGCTGAATTCTTCATACATTCTTTTACAGGAAGATTTAATAAACACGAAAATGTGAGTTTAAAAACAGTGGTTTTATAGAACTATAACATCCATTTACACATGCAGACACTATATTAAATGGCTGTAAAGAACAAATAATATTTACTGTAATAATTTACTGCAACTGACTGTAATACTTCAGGAATGATCTGTCTTCACAATGTAGACTGCAACTGGAATTATTTTCTAGAACAGTGTTAATGTTCTTAAAATATGCTGTAACTACTTTATTGTTTTACCCATAAAATTCACCCATTGATTTGCTTAGTGCTATTATCATGTGTAAACTTTCCTTTAAATAACTGACTTGGTAACAACTGACAATATCTGATGGAAGAACAAAAGATGATTTCGCCATGTCAAATATTCCAATGATCAAGAATTTCATATTCTAAAATAAATGATGAATAAGTAAAACCAAAGCCACATTTAGTGAAAAGATACATCTGTGCAGGGAGTAATGTCAAGAGGAGCTAATTCTGAGCACTCAGCCCCAGCCCTGTGCAGGCAGGCAGCGAGGGGGGGAGCAGAGCCCAGAGCCCCAGGTGAGTGCCAGGAATTCTGGAGTCACAGCTCCTCACCAGGGAAGGGGCAGATGGCAAGTTAGCTCACTTGGACTACACCCCAGCCCTCCAGCTGAGCAGGCTCTTTCTGCTTCACTGGGAAAAGGAAGGGCTCCTAAAAACAAGCTGTGAGGAGCTGAAAACCTTCAGCTGGAGAAGGGTGATAAGCCACAGAGGAGAGCTACTATGGATCAAAGAAAAATTAGTTTTAAAAGGAGGAAGAAAAACAGACAAAAGAGAAAAACACACTTAAAATTACCCTTAAAAAACCTGGAATGGTCAAGCCTTTCCCACTTTCAGTGCTTGTCCAGCCCTTATACCACTCATGCCTGCAACAAGCTGGGGTATTTATTTCAATTCAAATCTGCTCATTAGCCCTTTTTCAGACAGACCATGTCCTGCTTTATCACGTATGTCAAAATACACTCCAGATTTAAGAGCATAATAAGGTACAGCTGTTGTGCCAAGATAAACAAAGGCTGAAGATTAGTGAAGAGGTAAAATTGCCTGTCCACAGTGACTCAGTGCAGAGCTGACATAGGAAGTCCTGTTTTTCTATCCAACTCTAGTGCCCCTTCACAGACTGAACACAGCAACACCAATATTGCAGGCAGCTCAGGATACAATTTGGCTTAGACAAAGCCGAGAATAATAAGAATGTATTGCATTATAAGACGAAGTAGACAGGACAGATACATTTATTTACCACCTGTTTAATTATTTATACAAAGCATAACAAGTGGGTCACAAAAAGTCTGATAGTTGCCAAATTGCAGTCCCTCTCTCTGTTAATAAGTGGGAGCAATGTTGGCAAACTTTCACATTAAGTAAACCATCTCTACTTCAGAAAAAACTGCATGGTAAAAAAATATATATTCCAGAGAATAGAAAAAAAATCTATTAGACACCCCTACCTCTCTATAATTCACTTTTAGCCTAACTGCCACTTCTCACAACACCACTATTAAATCACTATTAAGTTAAAAAACTTTTGCATACTTGTGTATGCAGTCATCCACAAGAAATAGGTCATGGTCTACATGCTGATACATCCAATCATCGTGAAATATTGAGTTTCATGACGCCAACATACATCTGAAAAGCTACATCTGAAAATATTTTCCATTTTGAAAGTAAATATGATGGCATTAATTTGAATTCAAGTCCAATTCAAAGTTAAAATACTGAGAAGTAGATTGCGCACTAACAGAAAATAAATATTTAACTTAATTTAAAGGGTGTACATAACAAAACAGCCATTTAGAAAATGGGTTTTGGATCCTTTCCAAATAAAACAATGTTTAGCACTACAAACAAACTTTCTAAGCAATAAGTTTGTCTGTAGCTTGAAGAAACCATTGAAATAACATTAAAATGGCACATTCAGTAGCCACTACTCTCCATGCTGCTCACATTTCAGTGAAGACTTTACTTGAATAAAAATCTGCTTTTTTGATAGATACAGCAAGTTCTCTGCCTGATATTGACACGCTTCTGAAAGCTCAGTTTGATGAAGTCAAACACCAAAAAAATAACTTAGAAACATGTACAGAGAAAGAGCAACCCAAGAAGTACAGCCTGACAACCATAAAACACCCCACAACCCATGAACAGGAAGGAAAAGTCAATATTCTTTCACTGAAATTCTGTGGTTCCATCTTTTATTCCATCTTTTACACTGATTTGTACTACGTTGTACATTTAGGACACGAAATTAATTTCTGCCTTTCAGCAATTTAGCTGTTGCTCAAAAATGAATTAATACAGTTGGGAGCAAAGTAGAAATTTATTCAATAAAAGTTATGACTTTTGACACTATGGCGGGTGAATCCCACTGAGCCCCTGGCAGTGCCCGGCAGGGCAGGGCTGCTCTGGATCCTCTCAGTGCCCACAGCGGGGCACAGAACAGCCTGGGGGGGCTCGGGGGCTGCCCCAGGAACGCTGATCCCAGCACAGGGACAGGGCCCAGGCACCCAGAGCAGCGCTGGGCACAGCCTTGGAACGGGGCAGGCACAAGGGCAGGGCACAATTCTGCAGCCAGCAGGGCAAGGAGCGGGGGCAGCGCAAAGCAGGGGCTGCAACATTGCACCAACACTGCAGGGATGCACGGGAGGGCACAACTCAAACAAACCAACGGGGCCTCGAGCTGCAGGGGAGGGACAAGGGAGGGACAAGCAGGGGGCTGGCACAGGGAAGGATTGACATCCAGGAAGGGAACATTCCAGAACAAGGGGTGGGTTCAACACAGCATTG
Source organism: Thryothorus ludovicianus (assembly GCA_013397245.1). Classification (NCBI taxonomy): domain Eukaryota; kingdom Metazoa; phylum Chordata; class Aves; order Passeriformes; family Certhiidae; genus Thryothorus; species Thryothorus ludovicianus. Next base: position 117,748 of record VZTB01003702.1, read on the forward strand.
ACACCTTCAGCAAGTGGATCAAGAAGTGAGGGACAGCTGGGAAAGGGAGGAGAGAACTTGGAACAAACCTGGGGAAACCAGGAATTATCCATTAAAAAAATTACAGTACAAACCCATATTAAAGAAAAACACACCACCACTTTGGGAGAAAATCACAAAATACGTAGTATTGTAGTAAGAGTTCTTCTTTAGCTAGCTCTCACTATTCCCAGTCCTTTCTAATAAAATTCTACTAATATAAAATTCAAAGTTTGAGACTGTTTAATCATCAGCTCTCAAGGATCTAGAGAATGTCATCCATGATATTATTGAAATGTCTCCCTGGATATTTTCCTAAAGTTCACACTTCTGATGATTTTACACATTATCATATTCCTGTGGTAAAACAGAGACTGACAAAAACCTATAATTTCCTCAGTTAATAATGATTTCCAACCTTTATTTCAAATAAAAGCTCTTATCAAGCCGTGTTGCACACCCATCAGTCTCCTGTTCCTGCTAAGCCACATGACACTGGAGAACAGCAAAGTTAAGAACTGTGACTGATCTTCATCAAGGAGTGCCCAGAACTGGCAGCAGTTCAGCACTCAGACCACTGTTCAATTTACAGTTTTGGCAACTATTTCCAGGACATTCTCCAAATTATTGCTACTGTCTTTGAGACAAAGTGCCTCTTAGCAAAGAGTCAGTGAACCTGGACACTGGATTCCTTCTCCCTGAACAAAAACAAATCACAAACCACTTTTAGTGCACCACTAATGGTCACTGAAAAACAGTTTCTTCAAGGTAATATTTTCACAAACTTCGTTGACTGCACTAAAGGAGTCACTGCCTTGCATAATCCTTCTTGATGAACAGCACAGGGAACTATTGCTGTCAGTTAGCAGCCACTTTAATGCTCAATATGGAACACAGCAACCTTACAGAAACTTGCAGCCAGTTCCTTGCTGACATCTTCAGAAATATGTGGGATACTGTCCTTGACATTAAATCATCCAAGGCTTTTTTTTTCCCTATGGTGTACAATTTTCTGGCTGTCAGGGATGTCTTAAAAAACTTGTTAAAAATATTCAGCAATAACCTTGTTGATAAACTCACCACTCTAAAGAGAGCTACATAGTTTTATAGTGCAGCATAGAAACTGGAATTTTCTTCTGTCTCTTGGCTTCAGTCTGTGGACAACTTGCAACCCAATATGATAAGAAACTGCACAAGTGTCTTTAGGAGTCTTCCTTTTGAGTATCAAGCATAAATTAATCTAATTTTCCAAATGGAAGAATTCCAGCAGCAGTGAAAATTCTTTAAATGACAAATCCATGGTCACACATGGTGCTCTGGAGTATAAAATTCCAAGGCCAGCCCATTCTTCAGCTATCTATAAATATTTCCTCCATGAGGGGTTAATAATCTCCCAGTCTACTGGCATAACCAAGAATGGTCCCTCAAGTTATTCTTCCAAATACACCTGAATGATAAATAGGGCTACCAAACAATTTTAAAATGTTTAAAGCAACCTTGATCATTTTCATAGAATCAGATTCAGGTCTCAGTTATAAATACATTTCTGCTTCAGAGTTGAAGATGGGAGGCACAACAGCAAGCAGTCCTCAGCATTGTTCACCATGATCAAGGCAGAGTTTGTTACAATCTCAGGCAACAGGGATGTCATTTTAGTTGCAAATGCAAATGTTTCTGGACTGGAGCCTCAGATATCCACATAATAAATAAGTAACAGAGTGAACAACATAGGGCAAACATCAGAAGTTTATGGAACAGCTCTAGTCCCTATGAAGGCAAGGCAGTGAGCACTGAGAATCAATTTTACCTTCTTTCATTAGGAGGCATTTGAAAACTGCATGTTTGAGAGTTCAACATATATAAAAACTACCAAGAAAAAAATTAAGGGGAAAAAATCTGACACCATTGATCACAATGGTACATGAAATATTTCCAAATTAATAGAAACCCCATGAAAGTCTGAAGTCTTCTCCATAAAGAAACAAATTCTAGCAAGTTGTGGTATCACAATAAAACAAACCAACAGTCTGGAGAAAGCATGAAAACTAAATATCAAACTTCTCTAAAGCACATTACTAGGTAACCTGCCAGCAGCTGTGCAGAAGGACCTGATGACCACAATATAAATCAAATGCTCATGAAAGACACAGCCATGCTCACCATGGAGATCTGGGAGTTACTCACACTGAGAAGGCTATTTCAGCACAACACTGGATTTACTTCAAATAGAAATATTAATGTGAAGAGTTTTCAGAACGAGTGAACAGTAACAAATTGCCACAACCAGGTGGTATTTACCCAGTAATCCGAACTAACCTAACAGAAAATAAATATTTAACTTAATTTAAAGGGTGTAGTTACCACTTAAAACTGCCTCTGTAGCAGAGGGTTTGAGGATGGCTAATGTGATGCAGCATTAAAAGAACATCAGAGAGGGACAGGCAACCATAAAAAAATTCTTCCAATAAAATACATTTAAGCCAGGAAAGGCTCTGCTGCACAATGCTGAGAAAGCTAAATGTTCACTTGACTTCAAGAACCAACTGAGAAAATTCATAGAAGAAAGTTCCATAGTTCCTAACCACATTGTTTCTGAGTCAGTCAGACCTGAGGCAAACACAGCAGCTGGAAAAGCAGTGTGGGAGAGCATCAGTGCACACTCATCCTTGTGCTTTTCCTGTTCATCACAGCACTGAACGTGCCCAGGGTAATCTTGGGGTACTTGAACACCCTGCAAGGATCTGTGAAATTCTTCCTTGTTTATTTACATGAGGTTTTTCTCTAAACAGAGACCAATGTGGCATTGAAAAATCTGCAGTAGATAATCTTTTTAAACAAAGTATTTTTCCCAGATTTCCTAATGAGCTCTCCAAGGCAGTTCACGCATGCACAAAAAATATCTAGATATTTTCTAGATATTCTATATATCTAAATTTAAGGAAATTCATGCTGTGTGTCACAGCCAAAGAATTTAACAGAGTCCAAGATCGTTGTGTCTTCAGCTGCCTTCCAACCCTCTTCCTGGCCCTGGGAAAAGGGGATTAAGCTGCTTTTCCCCTCAGGGTCTCTGTTGTGTGATGATTTAACCCATAACCTGTGACCAGGGGCCAAAAGAGCCCAGGGCTCTGCAGGGAGGGCAGCAGCCCCTCAGTGAGGCAAAGACAGGAATTAAAGTATTTTAAATCTCATGCAGAGATTCACCAGAAGTTGTCTGGAAGATGATTTCACTGTTATTATTGATTGGCAACTTTGATATATTTCTCTATACTTCAATTTTCCTTTCACAGAAGTTTACAACAAGTAAATATATTTTCCTATTGAATATTTTTCTCCTTTAAAGAAGCATATTAATAACACACATTTACATCACAGGGAACTTTTTCAAATTTCTTTGTAACAATGGGAATTTAAAAAATTGTTACAAAGACATTGCTACCCAGAAATTTCCAGTTTGAATTCTTTGGTAGGTTTGCAACTGTCACACCCAGTTATTGCCTTCAGCTAATCTGTTCCCTTAGATTTCTATATTTTTTCATAATTATACACCACAGGGAAAAAAATCGTTTCTGCCCTGCTTTCCTTTTAACTGGGGGAAAAGGGATAAGATTTTCTAAAAACATTTTTGCAATCTGAATAAATCTGGACACCTACTGAACCATAGTTACAGGGGATAAAAAGTGCTCTGGTAATGGGGATCCAAACTGTCCTCCTTTGACTCATTTGGAGTGTGAAAAATAAACAACAGGCATATTTGAGCAGAAAAACTCAGGATTTCTTTAAACTTCAGCTGCACAGCTTCTGTTGATTTTAACAAAACTGTGTAAACTCTCTTGGCAGCACAGCAAGTTTTGTATCTGCAATGCTAATGGAATGGAGATGATGGGAATTGTACCGTGTTGCATATGGAATGAAAGGGGGTTTGCTGTATTTGCATACACCCATATGCTATTATTTATCATTACAGTTGGAAATTTTGCCTAACTACAGATTGCTAAGGATTTCTATAATAAGAACAAAAATGTGGAGTTTCAAATAGAGCCAGTATGATTCTAAACACTGTGCAGAGCAGTGAGCAAACTCTGTATTTTTCTACACATTCTTGACTGGTGCCATGGATTCTGCATTGCATTTATCAAACCTTTATACAACCTGAAGTATCACTTCAAGGAACAGCAAATAACTTTTCAGTAATTCCACTACCTGGCCTAAAACAAAACCAGTGGGCTTTTTTTAACTACGTCCCTACTACTGCTGGAAAAAAAATAGAAAAAAGAGAGCAAGGATAGAGAGTCTTGTACTGGTGTAACACCATCCTTATATTTCATTTGTTTTATTAACTTGCACTTTATTAATTTTCAGAAATGTCTCGCAGGAGGGAGAAGAAAAAAAATCACAGTCATACAAGGCTTCCAGTAAATATGACACAAAGATGCCACAGCATTGTAAAAATGACCCATTTCTGCTTTCTTTAAATTAAATTACCTTCATATTCTGGTGTCTAATCTGTATATAGCCCCAGGGAAGTCCCCTGGTTGACAGGTATAGGTGTTATTGATCTGTTGTTAAGGGTGAGTTAAAGCCAAGTTAATTACAAGTAGATTCTTGAAAAGTAGTTGAGCCTTTGTTTTAGTCATAACCTCTGGGAAAAAAACCAAAAAAACAGACCACAGGATGATAAAAATGAGTAAAGTGAACAGCTTAAGGAGGAAAAGACATATGTACAGCTGAAAAACTCAAGAACATCTTCAATTAAAGCAATAAATCTCCCAACAGTATGGGAGAGAACAAAAGTGCTTTAGTGGTCAGGAGTTAATCTAGAAAATCTACCACCTAATCAATGTGAAGCTGCAGCCTGAGAGGCAAATGCTGGTTTAAGCTGCTAAACAAACAATCCCTACGTGTGCTTTGCCATTACCCAAACCTTCAAAAAGATCATATTTTTACCAGAAGGTGCTGGGGGATGGGCAAGAATTCAAGCCCTCATTTTCATACCAAAGCTTCTAAGAAAACAAGGCATCATACAGACAACTGATACTGCAGAGGGAAAAACAGACTCATGATTTGATGGGGAAAGCTGAGTAACACATATTTTAGAATGTCAGAGAACCACAGTGACTTGATGGTATCTGCAAAGAGAGGAATGGCATGCAGAGAGAAGGCATTTCAGTAGCAGACAATACGCATTTTTCACATGCAAGCAGCAAAATGAGTTTGCAGAGAGCGATGCCAGCAGATGCCGAACGAGGCTGTCACTGGGCAGTTGTACAACCATATTAATATTAACAGTTTGGACAAAATGATAAGCCTTGCTGGGAGCTTCAGAGCATAAAAACCAAACTAACTAACGAGTAGGGAAAATTTCTGTAGAAAAATGAAGGGATACAATGAGGATATATAAAGCACTTCAGTAAGGTCAACAGCTAATCTTCCATTAGAATGAACTGTGTAAGGCAATCTGTGTGCTCTGCTCTGCTATGTAAATATTATCATTTACCTTCTGGATGTGATTCTGGCAAAAATGACACAATTGGTTGAGTACAAGCTGAACAATAACGATACTGTTTGCTATGTGACTGTTCTTGCTTTTTTGACAGGAATTCTGGAGTTGGGAATATGTCCACCTAGCTCAGCAGATGTGTGGCATACTACAAACTATCTGTTCTTCAGATCATTTTTCTTTCTAACACCAACTTTACATTCCTTTCTGCAATAGAAGTTCCCTGACTGATACTTTCAGATGAAGCCAGAAACATCAAATCAAACTCACCCTTCGTGGGCTTTCACTTGCAGCTGCAGAGGACATCGTGATCAGGCAGCCCCTCCCTGCAGGTGACAAACACACCCGTGTGGCTCTGCCCTGCCCTGACAAACACGGCAAGCTCGGCCTGCCTGGCCACCACGCCTTCCTTCCAACATGCACACAGCAAGAGTAAAGCTGCAGATCTCAGTGCAGATGCTTCTCAAGCTATAGTAGTATTCCCACACATTGCAGCGGGGGAGAAAGAAATGTATTCCTTTTGCCATATCAAAATTAGATTAGCAGTATTTCTTAAAAATTTGAAATTTTTAAAAAAATTCTGAACTAAACACAAAATTGTCATTGAAACAGCTGACTGACTTTATTGGAGACTAATTCTTACCTCAGTTCCATGCAACAAATGAAACATTTTGGGGAAGGGAAAAGGTAATTTGTATTTTTGCTACAAATTTGTTTTGTGTGTCTTTGTTAAAATTACAACAGTCAAAAGAACAGACAAGAGCCCTGTATTTTCCCCTCAGACATCATGTGGCACTGTTACTGTTATTAGGGAAGGCTTCATTTCATCTTAATGAAAGGATTAGATCTATCAATTATGATATGAATAACACAGAGGTTAACCTTGATAAGTGGACTTGTAATTGAAAGCAATGATGGGCAATCATCACAAATATCAAACGTAACTCGAGAATGTAAAAGAAATATGTTTTGTAACATTTGCATTTCAAAAAGGACTGTGAAATACACATTCTGTGCTATTACATTTTTATCTGATAGCTTTGTTCTTTGTAATTTAGAGAAACGCTGGATCAAACAAGAATCAATTACAGCCATGCATTGTTATTGAGCTAAAACAAGTCTTAATAAGGTTTGTATCCTGTTTATTCACTGTACCATAGTAACAGAGAAACTGTTTATTAATATTTAAAATGTTACCTTGTTTTAATTACAACTAGATACATTACTTCTCTAAGCCAATTATGCCACATAAGACTAAAAATAAAGAGTTCAGACAGTTTCACTTCAAAGAAATCCATTAGGGTCTTGTTAGGGAATACTTTGATCCTGTCTGTTTTATACTTAGCAAAATTTAGCTGTGGAGAAATATTCTCTCCCAGGTGCAGTAAATAAATGTGACCAGCTGCACTCCCAGCAGCCTGTGCTCAACCTCAGCCATCACTTTAATTTAAGCTCTGGCAGGTTTGGTGTGTGGGCAATGGGAACCATGAAGGGAGACTGTGAATGCAAGAACCACTCACGTGCTACTGGAAAACAGAAAGCCACGAGCAGCAAGAGGTATCTTTAGAACTGAACCCTAAACAATTTATCATCATTAATAAAAGCAGTGCAAAAAAGGTGGACCAAAAAAGTTGAACTAATAAAAAAAAGGAGTGAAAGACATGTGCAGTGTTATTTGGCTCACATCAAGAAAGGACATGACAGCAAAAATCATTTCTCGTGCTGAACTATGGGAGGCACAAGATTGAAATTAATGCCTAAGAAAAGCATGACTACTCTGTTAACTGCTCAGGAATGTGCATTTCGTCATAACCTCATCAAATTTTGCTGGTCTTTGAATTTTAAACAAAGGTTACCCAAATAGGACCTCACCAATGCTGTGTAATTAGTTCATCTGCAGAGAAGGGGACTCGGGACAGGGATCTGCTGCTGAACTTGCAGAGAACTGCAGTGGAAATACAGGAGGTGCTTCACTATCTCCTGTTCCACACACATGGATTACCAGACCTTTTTTGGACTATCTCCATTCAACAGGCCACCCCAGATTGGTTTCTCCTAACCATCTGGTAAATGGGATTATTTTCTCATGTTATTGCTCCTGCTCCCACTTATTTTTTATATTCAAAGCTATTTCTTTTGCAGCTCTTACAAATGTCTCGTAAAGTCTTCCTCTCCAACTCTGTATCATGCACAATAACATTCATTTTGGTTTTGCTTATTTTCTTTAAATCCATAAAAAAAGTTCAGAAGAAAAAATACTGAAATCTTTATCAACATACACCTCTACGTATAGCAAGTGAACCCCTTCTAAAATTGCATCAAGACATCAAAGTACCCCATGAAAATAAAGAAGAAGCAGGAAAAGTCTCATGATAAAACAGCTGCTTGCAGGATTTGCTAGAGAAAGCTACAGTCACGTTCCTTTTGCAGATAATAAACAGAGTCCATGAAACTGGGGAGGCAGGGTGTGGATTAATAACACCTCCTGCAACAGTAATAATGTGTCTGTATTACTTGTTTTTCAGAAGAGCAATTTTCTTCACACTAATAAATCTAACTGCAGAAATATGGCTTATGTCACAAATGTGCATTGCAGCGGTGGAGTCTTTATCACTGAGGTGAGAAATACCTTTTATGTTTATTAATCCACTGCTTTTAAAATATATCTTTAAAATGTAAGCAGCATCATTACACATATTCAGTGGAGCCGAGATGCATTATTCATGATAGCTGTGATAAGCCACTTGTGCTCTAATGCTTTATCCACACTATGGCTCCTCAGGGCTGACTTTCAAAGGCAGACAAGCAGAGAGGCATTAACAGCCCCAGCAAAGCCCTCATTTCCTGCAAGTGAGATGCTGAGCAGGATCACTGCAGCATCGGCCCTGAAAACCCCACCTGTGGCAGCCACGAGTCTTTCCTGTAAGAGGCAATGGCTCCTCTGCATTGGGAGAGAGCCTCGAGTGCCAAAAAATCACACACATGTCACACGCTGCCTTTCCAAGGTTTTGGGTAGTGGGTACCAAATCTGCTACGGGTATTTCATGTATTTGAGAATGATGCTTGTAATTTGTGGTATTAGGACTTGTAGAGAAGGCAAAAGAGCATGGCTTTTGGGACAATTTGTGCCTGGGAAATTTCCAAGCACATTTCCCACTCAGAGGTGGAACTTGTCAGTTTGGTGTGCTCTTGTTTCTGGTCCAGCAATGAACATAAATGAAAAACCTCTGAGTAAAATCATTTGATCTCATAAGAATTAAATGATTACATAGGTCCTCTGGTGCATATTAGGCATTCCACTATGGCTACACATTTATTCCATGGAAATAATTTCTGAGGGTGGTGACAAGCAGCACTTAACTCCTACTGACTTCAAAAATGAGATACTCATTTGAGAGGGCTTTGACCCAATTCATGCCTGTAAATGGAAATTTTATTAATTGCATTGAAATATCCTTTAATAGATCAGGAGAGATCTCAAGTTACTGTTTTGCAATGGACAGAGACATAAGAACTCTCTAATTGATTCTGGTCACATTTCTATGAAGTCAAATTGTGGTGAGTTAAGCTGGGGCAGAATTAATTTTCTTCATAGTAGCTGGTACAGGGCTGTGTTTTGGACTGAGTTAAAAACAACGTTGACAATTCAGGGATGATTTCATTACTCCTGAGCAGGGATCAGAGAGTCAAGCCCTTTCCTGCTCCTCACCCCACGCACCAGCAAGGAGGCTGTGGGTGCCCAAGGAGCTGGGAGGGGACACGGCCAGGACAGCTGACCCCAGCTGACCCAGGGGACAGCCCAGATCATATGCACCATGCTCAGAAATAAACCTCAGGGAGGAAAAGTAAGCTTGGAATTGTATTTGTCTTCCCAAGTCCCATTGTGAGTGATAGAGCCCAGCTTTCCTGGGGATGTCTGAGCACCTCCTGCACATGGGAAGCTGTGAATGAATTCCTTGCTCTGTATTCCTTGTGTGAATGGCTTTTGCTTTACCTGTTAAACTGTCTTTATCTCAACTCTCAAGTTCCCCAGCTTTTGCCAGCTCTGTCTCCCCCTTCCACTGAGTGGTAGGAGGTAGAGTAGAAGGAGGGAGGGAGAAAGGGTGAGGATCCATGTGGGGCTTAGTTGCCAGATGAAGTTCAATCACGACTAAAGTTCAGAAAAACTTCACTTCCTCATAGTGGAAGTATGTTGGCAAAAACCCAGAAATACTTCAGCCCCACTTTGGATGTGCTGCTCTTCCCTGAGGCTGGCAGGGCACTGAATACCAGCACACAATTCATACACTGCCAGGAACTCCATGGTTTGTCACATGCATTTCTATTTCACACTTCAGAAGCCACTAAGAGCTCTCCAAACACCTCAGTTTACTTCTTATCCATCCCTAATGTGGTCACAGTCCTTTAGCAATTATCTTTGATAATAACATTTTTTGTGAAAATTTCCAGTGAGAGGGCAGGGCAACATGTACACAGGAAAACATCAGAATTATTATTCTAACAAAAATTTAATACTTTATAAATAAATGAGCTTAATAGAAAAAAACTATTCTGAAGAGACCAACACTTTACACAGCAGTCTCTACACATAAATTCAACATACTGACATTCTACACCAACCCATAGAACCAGTTGGGAGAAAAATATTAAGTCTGGAGCTTTTAAATGATTGACAGAAAAACAAATCTGACTTCTGTGCAGATATTGACTATGCAGCATAGCAACACATAGTCTGATGTAAAACCTTTTTAACAATAACCTTGAATTCCTGCTGGCACTAAATGGAAAAAAATCTAACAGCTATAAAGAGAAAAAGACAAGTGCCACACAAAAACTCATTGATTACACTACAATAGCAAAGTTGAAGGCAAAAGAGCTGGAAATCCCAGTCTCTGAAACTTCATTTTTTCTGACATCAGCTGATATTCTGTTAAAATATCAATATATATGCATACAAACTACAGAATTAGGCATACTAAAGGTACCTGGAAGGTCTTTTGGTAAGGCAGAATGCTTTATTGGTCTTTTATTCTATGTTGTCCAAACAATTGCCATGATATTCTATGGTCTACTTGAAATGTTTCTCTAAGTTGCCTTCTTGTCCTTTTCTGTATTTTTTTTTTTTTTTTTTTTAGTTTAGATGAGGGGGAAAGTACAAAATGTTTTAAAAGCCTTTGGATTCTTTTTTGTTGTTTGGGGAGGGGGGTTATTGTTGTTTGGTTGTGTTTTTTTAGGGGGAAGTTGGGTTTTTTAAAGCAACTCTTTCATAAAGGACTTCCCTGTGAAGTTTCTTTGATTTTTCTCAACCATACATTTTAAACTAACCTTACCAATAGAAAAGATCTTGCCAGTACGTATTTTATTTTTATCAATTTTTAGCTCAGATAATCTAGAGAACACTTTGCCCTTAGTTACTTCACCATCAAACTCAGCCAAAGGGTAAACTCCACAGAGGGAATGAGATGAAAAGGAGAACTTTAAAAGGAAATCAAAAATGCTGAAAGGTATAAAAACAAAAAACATTTACAACTTGGCTAACCCATCATGAAAGAATTCATCCAGATTGTGAATATTCAGCTCTAGCAGTCTCATGGTTTCCAGATCCTTTGCTCTCCACAAGAATCTGCCCTAAAGTTCAAGAATCCTCCCATCAGCAAGTGCAGCAACACTGCCAGCCTTGGAAAGAGGAGCTGCTGTCCTGCAGCCACTGAAACAGCTCAGGGATCCACAGACACCTCCAGGGAGCTCCAAGTGCTGTTCAGTTTCAGCCAGAACAACCCCTTGGGAACAGGGGCCAAGAAGGGATCTCCAAAGGTAACTACACAGACAGCCCTTCCAGTTATTGCTGAAACAAAGCACTTTCCCCCTGGTTTTCTCACAAAAATCTTCTGTATCAGTAACATGCAAAGCCAAAAACTTGCACTTAACAACTTTCCTCCACCAAGGCAAGAAATGCAGCTCTGCCCATTACCAAGGAGTGGGAACAGTCTTGGCCTCACAATCATGGATGGATTTTGTGAAAATGAGTACAAAACTGCACAAGGGGAAGCATTGAAAAGAACAAGACAAAAAGGAGAAAAGCAGCAAGAGACATTACTTCAGCAGGTAGAAGAACTGAAATTACAGAAGACAAAAGCAACAAAAACTGAAAAAGGAACAAGAGAATTTACTAAAGCAACAGCGGGAGCCAGAGACAGAGCAGTTCTATTATTCAACACAATGTGTTTATTTGCTGGTGAAACATATATATACATTCTCCTTCAATCCAGTGGTTGCATAAGGTGTGGATGAGCAGTAAAGCAGAAATTTTGCTGTTCCTTGTTCTACCTAGAGACACAGGAACTCTGTTGCCATCAGTGAGCCATCATATCTGAAAGGGCTGGTCCCCAAAGGTGCACTCTGGCAAGATTACAAACTACTCATCCAGAGGAAAGAATTTCTTAGACTGGAAATGTCATTACAGATAAACTGTTCCTAAACTCAAGGGTAAGCAGGTATTCTGAGAGTAATGTGTATTTACCACCTGGCTTATGCACACAAAATTTGGATCATATTGGGTTTGCTTCCTCTGTTTCTCATCGAATGAAAAATAATTACATAAAAGAATATTTGTCTCTGAGCATCTCCATATATTAACAAGAAAAATTCTTGAAGTAATTGAGGTTGGAAGCCATAATTGAATTGAAACCATTTCTACCAATCTGTGATTCTTTATAAGACAAGTGATATTATCTCTTCAACTGGATTCAGCATTCTGCCTCTCTCGTGCATTACTACATTTGAGGAAGCAGCTGGTGATAAACATGCAGCACTTCTTCAGTTTAATAATAAGTGTATAGAACCTAATGATTTTGGCAAGCTTTTAACATTTTATTACTGGCAATGTGTTTGCAGTACTCGTGTAACACAGCAATAACAAAGAAAACAAAACTGTCTGCTGCTCCAAATGTTTACAGAGTGCAGATGCACAAGCTCTTTACATATCAAATAGAGGTAGGGCATAAATCAACCTCTTCCACTTACACTCCACAAAGTTTATCTTAAAAGCAAGTAATGAACTGAATATACTGTGGGAAAGATCTTTTCCACCAGAAAAAAGAAAGTTTTACTGCCACACTAGACTCTCTTTCAAAGGGACTCATGATTTCTCCAAGCTAATGGCATATAATTAGGAGATTCTGGAAAAATGGTGCCAACTATCCTTTGAGATTTTACTGGTTTCTCTCAGAGAACTTTGAAGCCTCACTCCATCTGAAAGACTGTTCTGTAAATGCACTGTGAGACTCAGATGTCAATGCCTCAACGTCCTTCTCAGGACTTCAGTTCCTTTCCTTAGGTTCCTGGTGATTTCTGCCCGAGTTCAGATGCTGAAGTCTGCACAGTGACAGGAGGGACAGCTGCTTAAAAGACCAGACTTACAGAAAAGGTTCAGTCTTTTTCTCTTACATCATTAATGTGTAATAAATATATTCCCCAGGAATGCCAAGCCACTGCTGGACATTCACCAGACAAAGATGTAAAGTTAGCAGAAATTGCCAAAATATTTTAAAGTTTTCTAAAGTGTTTAAACCCTTTGAGGTGTGGTACGCCCCTGTATTATCAAATGATAAATCTATTTATCAGTAAGTCCTCTGAAACATTCTAAATGGAGAGATTGCCATTAATGGACATGACTCCATCTGACCCAGCAGTGCCCTCCAGGAGGCAAGGCCCAGAGGGATTCTGGATGGAGGCTCTGGAGGAGCCAAAGGGCACAGGATGTGTGACAGGCACGTGTTTGTCCTGCTGTGATCAGCTAAGGTGTTTAGTTCTCTTACATACATTTTCTACACTTTTCTTCAATCTTATATCAGAGAGAAGGACAGACACTGCAAAATCCCCATTAAATTCAGACAAAATTTCTGTTAAATATCCCAGTAATGACTCTTTTCAGAAGAAGGCAAGGAGCCTGTAACTGTAGAGAGAACGGCAGTGGTTTGAATTAATTCTGATAGAGGATAGTAGAGAACAATTCAAATATTTAATATTGTATTCATGGCAAAAGAACAGGGAAACAAACTAGTGGTTTCGTTTCTACAGAACTGCTCACATCTAAAAAGCAAATCATTCTGCTAAAGAAAAATAATATACTTTATGGATATCTTTACCTCCTAAGCAAATTCACTTAAATCAGAATTCTATAATTTTGTGATTTTTATGCTTTTTACTGCATCCTTTCAAAATAGAAATAGAGTGAGTATGAAACTTGTTTAGTTCATGATCATGCAGAAAGCATAAAGGAACTTGGGTATGGCTGCAGAAACCTTTCAAAACCATGAAAACGTTAGGACCAATTCACAGTTTCTATGAATTAAGTTACAAATTATATCAAAAAGATTTGGTTTTCGTTATAGTATTAGGATTCTATTGCTTCTATAGCATCTTTTCTTTTTCTTGATTAAGTCACTCTGCTGTTACTGCTGGTGAGACACACAGAAAAGAACAACAATAAAAGAGGCTTAGGTGTGGGAAATGGGAGATTTCTGACATCCACATCCCCTCTGATCTTAAGAAGATTTTTATCACAGGTGGTGGTGTGGGATTTTTTTCAAACTAGACGTCAACTTTCCTAAGCAGGCACTGGTTCCATAATAAGATAAACAAGAGTCTTCACAGATTCCTGCAGAAATTTCTGATTGCAAAACAAACTTCAGTGCTAAAATATGTGGTCTCAAGATTCTCTTTCCCTGTGAACTTTTAGTCAGGCAAAAAAAAAGTGCAAGAGAACTCAGGAAGCAATAAAGACACCTAAAATAGGCACAGTAACATTCACATGAAAATTTATGGAAGTGTTTTGCACTATTTACTCTGCTCTTGTTACTAAACATAATCAATTTATGTTAATTAGTAATAGTATACTTTTGGGCTGTGGAAGGTCAAAATATTCTTTTTCTAATATTGTTAATTAATAGTTTTCTATGGCTGCAAATAGTAGCTAACTTGATTCTTATTTTAAATACAAGTTTTGACAAAACACAGGGGGCAAACTTCTCCATTCTGAGGTCAAATAAGGAAAGTAAGATTAGGGAAAAATTACCTTGTTGTAAAGCATCCCATGTATTTATACATCCATTTATGGCATGCTTATTCCCTCAATTAACACGTAGGGATAAGAACAAAGAAGCAGGAAAGAAAAAAGTGCCATTTATTGAACTCAGTTTTCCAGTATATTTACATAAAGCAATTTTTTTTTATCCTCAGAATTTGATTTCTGTAGCATCAGTGAATACAGGTACTTACTGCTTAAAACAAAACTTTAAAAGAAATAGAGACTGATATTGCCTTTAGAACATTCCCACTGAGCATTGGGCCAGGCCATTTTAAAATTAAACACTTTTTTTTTCATTTTAAATATGCACTAAGTAAACTGTATTTTGAATAGAGAATTATTTTAATTTCAGTTCAAATTTCATTGCCCATCCTAATACCTCTATAGTCAAATTTCCTCCAGGACACTTCACAGAGTAAGTAAGTGAATATGCAGTAAAAGCTCAGGATTCAAAAGTGTCCCTTCACTTCTTGTGTAAAATGTCTAATAAAACACTTTTGCAGACTGAGAACAAAATTGCAGAGGTTCATAACCATGTCTAGCCAACCCATATGTCAACAATGGACAACAAAGGATTCTTCCCAGTGTTTGCCAATCAATGCCCAGCAACATGAGTCAGCAACCATTTAAAAATAAAAGCTTTTATTGAAGCTTATGAAAAAGCCGTTTGCTTTGTTCCATTTTTCATCATGCCCCAAAATTACTCAGTTTTACTCATTAATCCTCTTTCAAATACAAGGAGGGAGAGTCTGAAGGAGCAAACAATGGTTAAAAGGACAGTTGGAATTCCAGAGACCCGCAAACTTAACTGCAGGATCTTGCCCCTTGCTTTTCCCACTGCAAAAAACTTATAAATAAAACATTTACTAAGAGATTTTTTAGGTAAATAGTTGCCCTGATATCAGTGAAAGTTCTCTCAGTGAAAGTTCTCTAACTGAAGTGCTGTCTACACAGCATGCTTTACTGAAGGAAGATCTGAGTTATTATATGCAATGTATACACTAAACTCCTTAAACATGAATTATCAGAAGACACACATTTGTGAAAAGCAATTGACATTTTACACCATTAGTAACTTCAAATTAATTTTTAGAAATCTTCCAAGCATTAAATTATAAGTTATCTAATTATTGTCCTTTATTATTTGCATAAATGAATTTTCATTTTCCTGAATAGAAGTGCTCAGATACTCAAGGTCAGTGATGTGTTTTGTGTTCCCTGATAGAATACTAAAAAATTTCTACACAGCATGCAGTGTCTTGGTCTCCAGCAAAAATCTAATGTTCAGAGACACACACAAAATTATAATTCCTATTAACCAAAAAGTCCCTAGCTTCCTCCTCTTTTCTTTTGTGGCCATAACTACACACTGTGAAAGTGCAGCAGCTGATTGCCCCAACTGCTTGGAACTCTCTTGCCCCTGAGGAGGGCAAAAACAATCATTTGTAATACTTAAGCACAAGTATTGTTTCAACACATTTCTTGTAAACAAAGAGGTCTGCAGGAGTTCAAGACCTGGCTGAGAAACGGGGAGAGAAAAGGACACAGAGGGAAAAAACCAAACCAAACCACACACTGGAACACAACGCACACATTCCTGCAGGTCTGGGTGCAGGGGTGCTCCAGGGTAGGTGTTTGACTCCCTTCATTTCACTGCCATAAAATGTGAATAATACTGGCAACTTTGGACTGAAGATACATGATGGAGAAGCATTGCCTACCTCCTTCTGTTTTTGCCTTTAACGCCTACACATCTGAAACAGTTTCAGCTAACTTCCCTAAAACACAGAAAATTCACCTGGAAAGTTGCTGTGAGGTTGGCATGTGTGGATCTTGCAGGATTAGGGTTTAAATCTGTAAGGAGAAATTGCAGAATGGGTTCTATTTCAGATGGCATGATTCTGCAAACACTGGACACCCTGCTTATCTCCCCTTCCCTACAGTATCCACCACAGGGAGCACTCCTCTTATCCAAGTATGCAACAGACACAGGACCTTAGCCTGCAAAGCAGTTTAAAACTAAAGTAACATTTTTATTTTTATTTATCACTGTCCTTCAGTCCTTACAGAATTTTTCTGCTCCACCTCTGACAGTCATGGTCTTTGTTTGCTGTAACCCTGCTGTGTTATACCTATTCAAATGCACTGAATTTCATGCTAAATGACTACACTATAATGCTGCTTTCTTAACGGACATGTATTTTACAGAATAAGTTTAATATTAATCATGGCCTAATCTTTTAATTCACTTCAAAGTTCAAATTTAGTCTCCAAAACACACTCATTTTATAGAACACCTACAATTTCTGCATATCAACCACCAACATAAAGTGGAATTACTTGAAAACATGCATTTTTCCCAGTGTAATTTTCAAATTAAAGTGGCACATTTTTGCTACTACCCAAGAAGAAATAGCAGTATTATACAAATACATTCAGAAAAGAGAAATGTAATCTAATGACTGTATTACTTCAGGCTTCATTCGTCACCCATTTCTGGCTATCATGATTGAGATTATTACCTTGGCATTTTTTTGGCCAAGGACAAGAGTGCTAATTCTAAGTCCTTTGACAGGTAGTATCTGAAAAATAGAAAGCAATAATATCTCCAGATAGATTTGCTGATAAAATATCTGACATAATTACATTTTTAACTGGGGGGAATCCAAATGTCTGGCATTCTAGGTCAGGATGATAGAATTTCACAAATAAGAGTAGAAGAAAAAATTTCAATCATAAATCTGCCATAGATGATTTCATTGCACGTAAATATCTCACAAAGGCATGAGAGCTGTGACTTCATTCACCAAGGTGACCAGATCCTGAGCAGCTGCACCCCACAGCAAAGCAGGGGACTGCAGCTCACAGGGAATTTCCTGGGCTGGGGAAAAACAGAGGGGTCCCAAGATCACTCAGAGCCAGCAGATCCTACAGCCCATGGCCAACAGCACACACAGGAGGGAAGGGGCTGGAAGCAGGAGGCTGCTGAGGATTTTAAAGCACTCAAGTGACCTTGCAGCTGGGGATCACCCTTGATAAATGTGTAAACAGTCACCAGTGACCCTCAGGCATGGACCAGTTTCAATGGTGCCTTTGTCTCCATCCTGTTCCTCTGTCCAGGTGTTCCTTTGTGAGTCTTGCTGGTTAGTGAGGTAAAGGAAATAAATTACCAACATTGCAAGGACGTCTTGAGTCAAAGGGGTAAAAAATTTAGGAATTAGAAATGTAGCCAGCAAGATGTAAGCAACACGTCATATAGCAGGGCCTAGAGTAATAAGATCAAGTAATAAGACCAAGTAAAAAGATCAAAGAAAAAGCTAATCATTAATATATAATTATGGAGTAAGACAATCTATCACTTGACACTTAGCAGTGTAAGAAATCAGAAAACCAAGACTTTCAATGCTTGAAGCCAAGGAAAGAGCCTAGACCAAAACCAAGGGGTCACAAAGACCTGGAAACAGGACCAAGCAGTGAGGAAGAGTCTTTACTCCCTCCCACACGAGCACTGACTCAAATCAAAAGGATCATAGCCTCAATTAAAGAGAGAACTGTGCAACTGCAGCAGACACCCAACAAATTCACATACAGCACAGGACAGGTGATGAATATGCATAGGCATGTTAGGTAACTTCATGAATATGCATAATTTTTGGAAAAAAATAGAGAACCAAAGCTTTGTAAACTCAGCACATGCCTTTAGGATGATAACCCACTGTACTCCAGTGCTGCAATAAACTATCAACTTTCAACCTCAAATTAGTTGAAAGATTTTTCTGTCTGTCACACACCTTTAGTGCTTCAGTCTTATCTCTAAACTTAAACAACAAAACATCATTCTACATCTATTCCATCTTAGAAATATGTGGGTAGAGAACAGCATGGTATTTCTGGTAAACAAAGTTAGGTAAGGGAAATATCATGCCTATGCCTTCTCATTGCCTGTTGCTTCCAGCTTTAGTTGATCATGAGCTTCAATTACTGAAGGATGGCTGTGAGCTATTCATACCAGAAGGATGCTTTTAACTCCTGCTTTGGTCATCTAACCTCTGACTGCAGCAGCTTTGAGACAGCACTTGGGCATCAATGACACTGAGAAGGTTTGAGCTTTCTCTTTTTATGTACATGTACATTAAAATGCCAATAGTGTAAACAAACTGCTTATTAAAAACCCAGGCACACCCAGCACAGTAAGGTCATTACAAAGGAGCAGTCAAATATATTGACCTAATGCCTGAGCTCTCCAATAGCCAACTTATGAAGTATGAACTTGGGAACAGAAATATTAATAGGAGCACAGGACAGTTTGATCTGCGTGGGTCAAAAGGAGGGTATGGAGGTTTTGCACAGTCATGAGTCTTCCTCCTCTGAATGCTTGACTTTGAGTTTGCCTACAGAGACACGTCTGAAAAATCACAGCCTAAAATTACTTTTGGCAACTGCAAGGCTTTTCCTGCAGCAGGACCCAGGAGCAGGAGCTGAGCAGAGAGAGATGCTGAGCAGCAGGGGCTGTGTAATGCAAAGGTGCTGGGTACAATCTCTAAATGTGCCTCCAGTAAACACAAATGCCTTCTCATCCCTGTAGGTTTTAACATTCCACGGCCTATTGGCCATAAAACTTTTTTTGGGTAGGTAATTTGTGCCCCACCAATATTGAAAAAGAATAGGACAACTTTGATAAATAAGCAGATGTTGTTCATTTTTTATTTCTCTCCTGCCAAGAACTCATTTACTGTAAATTCCCTCCATCTGGCAGGAAGCTAATCTGAATATGAATCAATCTATTCAAAAATAACTTCAAAAATTTCAGGCATTCATAACAGGGCTTTTCCTGTACAATACTCTTTTCCAGCCATTCTACTCAGACAAACAAGCTTTTCAAAGCAAATCAAGCTGAAATATTTTCAGAGAATTTTTCAACTTGAATTTTTTATTAATTCTATCACTAGAGTATGAACTTATTTTGATTTTTCTGCTGTCCATAAACACATATTTTCAAGAAAATAAAGCAGAGTATTCCAAAAAATTTGAGATAGGTGGGAAGCAATAATTGTCAATATTCAGTGCATATAAAAATAATGTGCAATAAATTAAAATCAAATTTTAAATATTAGTTTTATAGTTCTGGCTCTTATTTTTCAAATACTCTCTTCCATCACTGAAAGAGACAGGTAAGTAGATATATAAATACTCTTTCTTTAACAAAAGCAGAGTTACAACAAAACAAAAATACAACAAAAATAATTCTGTAACTAAGGCTTAGCTGCCAGCTCTGTATAAGAATAGGTCACACTTGTACAAAGTCAGCAGAAAAATCTTGTCTACAGAACCCAAGGATGATGAATAGATGCCTGTCTAATGAGAAAATAGAGAAGTGAACTAGCAAAACTCCCTCCCCTAATTATCTGTAAAAGCACTATATCTTTTTTTTAGTCAGTAACTGCAATTAATTAGAGAAATAAGAATATGTTTCTTGTTGGGAAACTTCAAATAAGGGTAAAACATCTATACTTAAGAAAGCACTTAAATACATATATATTATAGGTATGTGCTCAATATTCACTAAAGATTTAATTCAACTAACATCCATATTGAGGCTTTTAGCCTCCCATTCAGGAAAATCTAAAGGCGTCATCCATTCTGAACTGGGGAAAGCATGTGTTAAAATTTTAATAGTTTAACTTCTTATACTTTGAGCAGCTGCTTAAACTCAATGAAGTACTAAAGCAATCAGCATCAAATTCTGAGCTTTGGGGAATAATGGAGAATAGAAAAGAAATTTATTCCTGAGGACTGAGAAGTACATCCCATTCTAAACAGAAAGAGCAATATAAAAGATAACTTAAAAAAAAAAAAAAGGGGGGAAAAATAAAGGGATTTAGAGGCAAGAAGAGTTACAGAACCCAAATGGGCAACAAAAAGAAAATGCTGATGAGACAAACAGCACTCCTAGATAGCTTCAGCATTGTGTGGGAGGAACCTGCTCACAGCAGGAATAAAGAGACACCTGAATGAGAGTGGGCTCCTGAGGGATGGAAGCAGGGAGGTGATTGCCCTCCCAATATCCCAGGCCAGTGACAGGAGCTCACATCACAGGGCTGAGCAAAAAGCAGCACTGCTGCCCCTCCCAGTGAGGGGAACACTGGGACCAGTGACAAAGCCATCACACAACTGGAAAACATCACAGAACGGTTTTACAGATTGAAAGTTTGTAAAGAAATTATTCAGAGGACCCAAAAAGGATGGGGCTTAAAGGAATTAGATATAGAAAATAACCTCCCTGTCATGCACAGCAGAGCTGCAGCAGTGGGGACAGGGATGGTTTTGTACCGGCTTCTGTTCAGCAGGAGAAATCCTACAAGCTAAGAGATTCTCCAGGTAATTTAGGATGCTCCTGCCTTGAAAGGCACTTGAATTATGTCTGCTCGAAGGACAGCAGTGGAGCAAAATATTTTGCTCAGCTGGTTTTTGGCTCCAACTCAAAAAAAAGTGATTTTTACAGAGTAGGGAGAATATTTACTTAGTGCATCAAAAAAAAGCAAAAGAAAAAGGACCAGATTGCTCAGCCTTCTAGTTAGAAGATTTAAACCATCAAGGTTATAAAACTTTTGGTTTTCACATGCGCTTTGTAACACATCTCAAAGACCTCCACATTCATTTCTCCCAGACCAAACTCTCACTTGATGAGGCAGTTTATCATCCTCAGCCTGAAGAGAAGCATTTTCACCCGAATGTGCCTCTGCCTGTAACAATCTCCCACTGTCCAAGAAATGCAGCAGGGCAAGGGGGTAAAAAACACTGCACAACTCTGGCAGCTGTGAGCACAACCAGCCCTGAATGGGGCTTTAAAGTTTTGTGCTGGAATTTCCAGGCTAATGATTGGATTAAATACAGGAATATTTGCATTTTCTTTTTGTGCAGGACAGTTGGCACCCTGAGCTGCTCCTGATTTCCATGAGCTCGCTCCACAGTTTCATCAGATATTCACCTCATCCCTGATGCATCTGTAGTTTTCAAATATTTTGTTAATTGAAATCTAAGGAAAGCATGTTTGCAGAATCTAGAACAAAAAAAATCCACCCATAAAAAGTGGCAAAATGGAATCCCCTCTCCCATTAGCAACTGTAAGCACTGAAAAGAAGTACACTACAAAATCTCTGATGAAATACAGAAAGGAGATATTTTCATTTAATTATTTCATTAGTGTAATATAGGGTTTATTACAAGTACTTTACAAATTACTGCATTTCACCCAGAGGTTTTATGTGTCCAAAATGGATTAATTACTTACTAGCTTTTTGTGTAATTGAAGACATTATATAACTTTAGAGGAAAATTCAGGGGTAAACTAATCTAAATTGCAAATCTTATAACTCAAGAAGCTCCTTAAAAAACAGCATAAGTTCTGAATGTTCAAGTGAAGGCAATGTACAAAGTCATGACCTTCACAGTACAAAGGGTGTTCCTTTCATTATTTCATTTGCCTTCCATGATACTGTGAAAAAAATGAAAAAACAGTTTAGATTATAATGAGAAAAATCTAGATTAGGTAGCATTTTTCACTAAAAAAATAAAAATAAGAAAAGTGTGAGCAGAAACCATAAACTGTAGCATTGTCTAGTTACACTAAGTTTCCAGAAGGAAAATACAAATCATATTTTAATATAAACTTTATAGTAAAAGGATACTGTTATGTTTTATAAATCATAACAGTAATTCAGTAAAGTAATCCCAGTACACATCCCTAAAATTTAAAGCCAAAGAACAATTTTCCTTGTCAAATAGGACTGGTACATTCAATCTGCTCATATACTTACCCAATTTAAAGATTGTTCTAGTCAGTTAAAAATAATATCAGAATTCTAAACATCTAGATGCAGCTGTGGCCACACTGAACTACAAACATCATGAAGCAGATGTGGGTTATTTATCCTGGAATGCAATTCAGCACAGTTATACTTGCATGGTACAGCCCCCATATGTCACCATTGCTTTTTCCTGTACATTTCCTCTGCATTTTCAAGCAGACAGCTAAGCTCACTTATCCTTGCTCTAAGCATTTTTGGGTTTTGGTACATTCACATTTATATTAAAAATAAAGCTATTGAAAAGACTGTAAAATAGGGAGATTTAATTAGTGATTCAAAATTTTCCTTCCAGGCAACAAATTATACCAGCTCTTGCAGCAGCTAACATATCAATTGCCCTGTTGCTCTGCTGAACAGGAAAACTTGCACAACTTACATCTTCAGCCACACTAGAGGGTCACAATTTGTTAAACAGCAAAACATTTCTTTGGATTTGCTCACAGGTCCTTCCTTCCTCTTTAAATCGAGTATTTCCTGGTCATTTTTCCCTCCTTTCACAGGGGGCACACAGAGCCCTTTCATGTCTTACATTTACTGGATGGTGCTGGAAAATCAAAACACAAGTTCTGTTTCACTACCAGCCCTCAGGAGTTTGGAAGTTAATTTAAGGTGAGATATGCAAGGGGTAGAGTGATGAACAAGTGGAATGAGAGGCAAAGCACATTAAAGGAGCAGGTTGTTACACAGACCAGCTGTGCATACAATTGAATATCAGTATTTTTAAAGACTAAATTTAAACTAGGAACTTGCTGAAGTAATAAAATAAAGGCCTTAAATCTGGTACTGTATAATCAATTGCAAAATGTTGAATCCCCTCCATTATTAATGATAATTGCACAGTTCTGTGTGCTCTGGAAGAATCACTATCATTCAGTGTTGGGCTCCAGACAATGCAATTTGATTCTCCTTGCCCAGGAAATCATTTCTGCACTCCTGACAATGCACTCTAAGAGCACTGCATTGTTTTCTGCCTCTCAGTCTCCATAACTAACTCTTCACCCAGCCCACTAAAATACAGGGGAGGAATTTGGGTCTCATCAAGACCTAAATAATAGATGAAACTGATTTTGAGTAATACTATACTGAGCATCTCAACAATCAGGAACACAAGTTTGCATCCAGGAAGAGATTCACGAGTCCAGAAGCCTTTTTTGAAGCACTCCCTTATAAATTCTCCTGCAAGCAAGAAAATGTCTAAAGCTCTGGAGAAAAATCATTCCACAGCCTTTCTGTGGCAAGACAGGACTGAAGTGGCACAGGAAGGAGATCACATAGAATGGGTGTGTGGGACAGAAGGAAAACAAGACGCCACAACTTTTCCTCCCTTAGTAAGATACAACTAGAGCTAGGGGAAATACAGATGTGTTTTACTCCAAAATAGCTCTGGTAGCTAGGACTATGGTTTATACATGCAGCAGTATGAGTTGCAAGAACTACTGTGATAAATCTATCAAATTCCTGATAGCTTTGCATGTCACACAAACATAACAGGTTTTCTTCAGCTCCATTATAAATTAATCTTTTAATGAGACTGGAATTCCAGTGAAGTGAGCATAAGATGTACCTAGAGCAGGAAAGTTAAAGAACAGGTTATTTAAATACTTATAGTCTTCATTTTTAATTTCATTAGTTAAGCTGGTCTCTTATGAAAACCTTTTAAAAAATGCTGCACTACCAAAGAATGTAACACATTGGCCTTTTGTTTGGACAAATGGACAGTTTCATGGTTAGAGAGATTTTAAACATTGTTTTACCCCTTGCAGAATTGCCATTGAAAGGCCTAATTGCCATTTTATATATTTGAGAAAAAAAAAAAGCAACGCGAGAAGTGGGTGCACATGGAAAAGTGAAAGAACCGAAATAAAAAATACTTCTTAACAATCAAGGCAAACAAATAAAACCTTTCCATTTCAGTAATCTTCTATGTTATTTTCAATAATGTTTGGTAAGCATCTATAAGACCCAAGCCTAACGATCCTCTTAGCAGTATCAAAAATAAAAAATTAGGAGGAAATGCTCTCTTGGAGTGCCCAGAAGCCACTAGTGGTGTGATTTATCTCCAGCTGTTTGGTAACTGTTCTCTCTGGCTTTACTGAGGAAAACTCATTGCATCTGTAATGACACATTACCCATCAGAGCACCTCACAGTTACACTTCACCAGAGCTCTAGTGCCAGTACTCAATTAAAAATAAGTGGAATTTCTTAAAATTAGACTGTTTTCTTTGCAATCACATCAAACATGCTTTGCAATGCATTTTAACAGACTGCATTGCAGTTGCTCTTGAAAATACAAATGCTTCCAAATACAAACTATCACTGAAAAACATGCTAACAGGAAAAAATATCATAGAAATAAAGACAAGCTTCAAAACCTAACAAAGAAAACAAGAATTTCTCTTGCAAATACATGAAGAGACAGGAAGTACAAGTATTTCACAAACAAGCAGAATAACTTTACTTTGTAGTGATTTTAAAAGATATAAGCAGACCAGTGAAAGTATAGGGGGAAAACCATACCTTAATTAGATTTAACCTTCATGAAGGGGGACTGAATTTAACCAAAGTCATGGAGAGCACATCATGAGCATTTTTTATCCAAAATTATCTTTTCTTTCATCATATGCATCCATAATACAGATTAAATCCTTATAGGACTAAAATATCCCTCAGACCTAAAGAGCCAAATGTCACTTCAAATAATTTCCCTAAGCTGGGTGAGTCTCAGAATCTTCTCCTTTCACAGAACTCTGGCTGTGTTTCTAAAGTGCTGCCTCTTTCTCAGAGAGGTCTGTGGGGGTTCATTAACACTTTCAAGACAAAGTGACCTATACACATACAGAAAAACCAAAATGTATTTTCTGTGTATCTGTCATTTCTTTTATGTTCTTGATGTGGGCATTCATTCCTATTATGATGTTAATCCACCAGCATACAGCCCAAGTGAAATCTTGAACAGAATTCAAATAAAAATATTAACATTATTTCCCAAATACCACTAAATATTACTGTTTCTCAGCTCCAGGATTGCCAAGAGCATGACTGTTTTAGGGGGGGGATCAACAGAAAATGATTACTGAAATCTAAAATTAGTCACTATAACCACATATTTTAATTGGAAATGTGTTTCTCTCATGAGTAATGAGTGATTTTCTTCGTCATCATATTTTGTCCAATCCTAGCATGGGAAGAGGGTTTGCTCATAAGATCCTTAAATCTTTCAAATGAAGTGGCATTCAAGAGCACGTTTTCAGTATGTCTGAAGCATTGGTTAGAATAAAGAAATACACAGTTTTCAGAACTGCATTGAAACAGAATATCTAGTGCTGAGTTTAAAGAGAAATTGCAGGCAGAAATCTCAGAGGAGAATGAAGAAAATGACTGGACTGTGGAAAAGCAAAACTAATAATATTGAGCAACTTGACATATGTCAAGAGTTAGCTGAAGATTTATTTTAAACTGTATGGTTGTATTATTTCTCACATGAGGCAGAATTATGAACACTTCATTGTTTTGCTACATAAACCATCTCTGCCACTTTAATATTCAAAGCTGAAGTGCAGCATTAGTTCAGTGGTCCTTGGAGATAAAGAAACATTTGTCTGCCCTTTCCCACCAAAGAGAGGACAGAACACACAGACAAAACAGGTAAATTGAATCACTGAGAGGAACAGAGAAGGCTGTGCCTCCTCACCCAGGTAAAGGCTTTCAGGAGAAAGGCACAACCTCACAGAGATCATGGGATGAGCCAGGAAGGACAAGGATCTCAACACTCTTTCCACCAGTAGTCTTGGGATCACTGCCCATGGACATAAACTACCCAGGAAATGCTTTAAGTTGCTAAAAGCCATGAAATTACATCTGCTAAAAGAATGGAAGAGCAGCAGCCTCTTCCTTCCATGCAGATCCCAGAATGTGCATACACAGCCCAGGTGTGCTCACAGCAGCAGACAAACCTGTTCCACTCAGGGAGGAAAATCTGCACTGCTCTCCCTGTGCCAGGCACACTGGGTTTACTGCCAGACCCTGCTGGCAGGAGAGCAGCAGATATTCTGGTAGCCTGGCAGGAACAGAGACCTCTGCCCATAGCACAGAAAACTGAGTAGCTTTGTAGGAAAGACACTGTTACATAGCAAAAACCAGAAATGTGCTCCATGCAGACAGCTGGCATTGTTAATTTATACCTCATATGAGCTCTAGAAAAACAGGCTACCAGGGGGAATTCAGCAGTGAAATGGCTGCCAGCCAGGTAATTTTCATGCCCACATTTCCATATAAACTCTCATGCTTTGGCCATTTTTTTTTTTTTTAAATCATTTTGATGTCATCTTTTCTAGAGTGCTATGTTCCACACTAACTCAGGTTTGTTCCCTTGCCTGACCAGGATACTCAAGATGCAGGGATCTCTCTGCACAGGTCATGTTGTGGATATTTCATGACTGTGTGAGGATGCACCATGCTGGGACAGCTCAGCTAACTCTACCATGAGCCTCATTCCAGAACTTTAGGCATAACTCTACCCTGGGGTAGCACATTGGGTGTGTTGGATACCCTGCACTGCTGCCAGCACCTGAGCCAGTACCTCTGCATGGAACTGGACATCGTTCCCTGGACCAGGTAAATATCCCAGGGCTGTTTTAGGGATGAATTTGAGCAGGCACACAGCATAGAAATCCCCAAATTGATGGCTTGTCAATCATCATCAAAAAGCTATGCTAAATCTTGGTGCTCTCTCCTACCAGCATTACCAAAGGTGAGTTATGTGGCTGAAGAAACCCCACCAAGTCAGATAAGCTCTCAGATAAAGTGGTAAAAATTTTGGCCAGTCAGGTATGGTAGGTACAGTGTGTAACTAAATGTATAAAACTTCATGAACTGGAAGTCACCCTGATTTCAGACCTGCTTTACTGAAATAAATTCTAGTTTTTGCAACACTTCTACACACTGAATAACAGAACAGAGTGTTTTACCTTAAAGCTAGCACATAAAAGACTTGCAGATAAGAATCAAGATTTTTTTTGCATAGATTTTTGTTCATTTTAAAAGTGAATAATTTGTATCAAAAGAGACTGCATGAATTAAGACTTTCCACTTCACCATTCCTTTTCAAAGTCTACAGAAAGTAGTTTGCTGCAGCCCATCCTTTGATGCTTTGTGTACTTGCTTTATGACCTTGGGCTGCACAGTTGTTATACATGAATACTATAATATTTTTCTCAGATAGTGCTGTTCCTGGTATTACTGCTGTAGGCTTCTTTTATGGCTGGGTTTAGGGACAAATATAGTTATAGGTGAAGTGATTTTCCACATTGACTTTACCATAGAAAGCATTATCTGTAGCAATTAATTTTTTCTTCCAATAATGCATGGATGTCCCAATGAGACAGGAAAAGTAGGTCAGCTCATTATCCCAGTTGCACTGACTCAGCAGCAATCAAACCATTTTCCTAGAACTAAACCAGGCAGTGCACAGAGAAACACATACAAATTAGGGTAGAAATATCAACATTGCATAGGTCAGCAAAACCATATGGTGTTTAGATTAAACACACACATATTCAGAAACACTGGCATCTTCAAGCTGCCTATAAAATCTCGGAGCACAGCATAGCCTTGAAGTCCTTGCTTCCCTTTCTATGTCCTAATCTCAGAGTCCATGAGCAGTTCTGTACTGACAGCTCTGGGTACCAAAGGATTCCAGCTGCAGGCAGTGGCAGCTACAGCTTCACTGTGCTGTCCTGCCAGCTCTGGCTGCTTTGGGAATAGCACCTGTCTGCATCAGAAGGTATTTCAGTCTCCCTCATTAACCCACCAGTTCCTCAGCTAAAGTAGACAACAGAACACTGCAGGGGAGGCCTTGGAGATAACAGACAAGGGCAAATGCAATCATTCAAACTGCCTTTGGCTGGATTTCACACCAGATGTGAAAAATGGCCCAATGGAAACAAAGAACAAAAAAAGAACAATAAAATTTGAAGCCCCTAGAAACCCTTGTCTTATTTTCTTGATGACTCTAAATTATTTTCTATGGAGTGCTATATTGTCTCTTAAATTTTTCAATTTAAAACTAATTTTATTGTGGGGCTATCACTACTCACAATCTGAAAGGAAAGCTGGTACAGAACCATAGAATTCTTAGGTTTGGAAAAGACTTCTGTGATGATCCAGTCCAATCATCAGCCCAGCAGCACCATGTTCAGCATTAAACCATATCCCCCAATGCCACATCCATACAGTTTTTGAACACTTCCAGCCACAGTGCCTCCACCACTGCCCTGGGCAGCTTGTTCCCATGACTGACCATCTTTTCAGAGAAGAAATTTTTCTTAACTTCCAGTTTAAACCTCCCCTGTGTTAAGGAAACTTCCCTGTCAGAGTATCCAGAAGCTACACCAGCACTCTCTGAGGTGGGACCACCACCTGAGGTGCCAGACCCTTCCCCACAGGCTCATAGCCACACCAGATTTCCTTACCAGCTCAAGCTCTGGGTTCCCACAGCAGAGTCTCAGTCATCCAGAGCCTTATAATGATTTAAACTTGGTGCAACCACTAAATAAAAAATAACAGCCCAAGCTGGTCCTTCCAAGGAGGAATCCTAAATAAAGAAACCCCCGGGGTTTTCATCTCCTCCCAGTCCAAGCACAGAGCCTCTATGGTTACACGAGCCTCAGGTGCTCTTTGTTATCCAAAGGGAGGCAATTCCCAGCCTCTCCTCCCACCCAGAGCTCACCTGCAGCTGCCTCCAGCCACCTGCACTGAATGCATTTCTCAGCACCGGGTGCACATTGAGCACCTCTGGTCTTGGCATTTGAACTCAACTCCAACCTGCCTACAACCTCTTTTTGGGGGTTTGTAGAAGTGAGAAGGTCCCCTCCACATTCCTCTTCAGAGGTCACCCAGCCCAGCTCCCTCAGGTGCTCCTGGTGCTCCAGACCCTTCCCCAGCTCTGTTCCCTTCTCTGGACAAGCTCAGCCCCTCAACATTTTCCCTGAAGTGAGGGGCCCAGAACTAAACCCAGGAGATAAAGTGCAGCCTTCTAGATGAGGACCTGATCAGTCAGAGGCAGGTTAGTTATTACTCTGCAGCTCTGAAATTCTGCTTGCAATTTTGTATATTGTAGCAATCCAAGTTGTAGAAGAACAAGAAAATTCCCTGTATTCCCTCAAGTTCCTTCATTGTTCCTGTTTTTTATCAGATAGAAAACAAGACTCTCTTAAATTTTCTTAAAAGGCAAAAATGTGGTTCTGGAAGGAATCCAAGTTTTGAATTTGCACTGTGATATGGTTACAAAGCTCTAGCATCAGGTATTTTGGAGCACTGGGATAGACTTTCAAAAACATACGGCCCAGTTCTGAGTTACCTGAGGTTTCCAAAGAAGCTCACTGCATCAGTACCTAAATTCTTAAATTCCTCTGGAAATCACACCTGAACTCCTAAAGGAATCTAATAGTACATTGTACAGACTACCAAATAACAGAAAAAATAGCTACTGAGATGGAGGGAAGATTTAATATGATGTCTCTGAATTGTGGAGGTGCTCCACTCATTGCTCCCAAATTCCAGATGCAATTTCACTGTCTCAAATAAAAAAGAATGAGAAGCTGTAACTTTTCATTACTACATAACCACATCATCCCCCAGCTATTAAAAAAGACATTGCATACTTCTACCACTTTTAATTTCCATTTTTTACTGTTTTACTTCTCCATCTCAGTATCTTTTAAGTACAGTGACTCACGTTAAGTTTTCAGTGTTGATGAGCACAGTACTGTAAAATTGTTTTGAAGACCAAGGAGCAGTTTTTCTTATACAAATGCCATTAACCACTGAATGCAAGAGATAAAAAAGCTGTCATTAAAAGAGCCAAAGTGTAACAAACTAGCCCAGTGAGAGTAGCTGTGTGGTTTCAGTCAGCAAGACCAGGACATAACATCCCATAACCATACTGCTCATCTGAATAGTGCATGATGAATTCTCAATCACACAGAAATTCTTTGAAAGAATTGAAGAGAAAACATTAGAGTGGATAAAACTGAGGAATGCACTGATACCAGAAACTCCAGTATAGTTTGTTCTTCCCTTTGATGTACATTGCCTGGCATAATGATGTGTGCTCACACACAGCCATGTGGGTGATACTGAGCACACAGCATCACACTGGGCATGCAAACAGCTGCTCCCCCTTAATGGGTACCAAGGAAAAAGAGCAGAGAAAAGTAAGCAGCTTACAGGGTTTTCAGGAGGTATGAACTGACTCACCCTAAGTAGCATAAAACCCCATAATCATCCCTGCATCTTGGAATCAGACTGTTAGGGGAAAGAAAGGCACCCTACAGCTCCTGGCATTGGCCGAATCAACAAGAAATGGAACAAAGAAACTCAAGATTTTCTGAGTTTCTGTAGAGAAACAGCAATTCACAAAGGTTTGAACTATGAGCATTCACCACAACTGAGAAAAAGAGTAGAGTCAGAGCAGCTGGGATCTACATCAATACCTTGGACCAGCATTCTTCTGTCAGTTGAAGTGTGTCAGACTGAGATGTGGCTTACAGGGACAAACTGGGAGGAGTGCTTGATCAGCTGGTGACCTTGGGAAGCTGCAGCTACAGGCTGACAGGGATCTCATGCTGAAACAAAGACAAATGCAGTGTCCTGTGCTGAGGATGGAAAAATCCATCAGCACAGGCTGGGGGGCAAACAGCTGTTGAGCAGTTATGCAGAATCACAGAGGTATGAGGCTGGAAGGGACAAGCCTCCACACACAATTCCAACCCCCCACCATGGGCAAGGACACCTTCCACCAGACCAGGTTACTCAAAGCCCCATTCAGCCTGGTCTTGAACACTGCCAGGAATGGGGACTCCACAAACTTTCTGGGGTTTGCTTCACCACCCTTAGAGGAAAAGATTTTGTCCTGATATCTAATTTAAATCCTCTCCCCTCCAGCTTAAGGCCACTCCCTTTGTCCTTGTTAAGAGTCCCTCTGGAGCTCTGTTGTAGCCCTTTTAGGTACT
The DNA here is from genome assembly GCA_013397245.1 of Thryothorus ludovicianus. Lineage (NCBI taxonomy): Eukaryota > Metazoa > Chordata > Aves > Passeriformes > Certhiidae > Thryothorus > Thryothorus ludovicianus. The sequence continues at coordinate 149,231 of VZTB01003702.1, forward strand.
GGAAGGTGCTCTAAGGTCTCCCAGAGCCTTGTCTTCTCCACACTGACTCTCAGCCTGTCTCCATCATAGAGGTGCTTCAGCCCTGCAGGCATCTGAGAGGCTCCTCTGGACTCATTCCTGCAGGTTAATTTCCTGTATAGGCTGCCCCAGACCTAGACATTTATAAACTTAAGGGCCTCTAAAAAGTAGCTACAAAATAGCTAAGAACTGAACATCCATAACATTCCAAATATAAACATATTTTAAGTAAAGCAAAACTGAACTTTTGAAAGGTCAAATCGTAGTACACTCATTGGTTTTAGCTACAGAAAATGGTGTGGATTCAAACTTTCTACTTAGCTGCTTCTGTAAAAATGGCAGAGGAAAAACCAATCAGTTCACACTTTATAGATGGTCTGTCTGAGCAGTCGATGCAGGACCAAGTAGGTTTGTTGCTTTGGAAAATTGTAATCCCACAAAGTATTTAGGAAAATGAAAGACTCTCTCTCTCTTTTTATGCTAGGGAAAATTAGGGTCAGCATCACAAAGTGCAGTGACTTGACCAGGTGCTATTAGTGCAAATTCCTCACATCAAAAGAGAATTCCATGCTAAATTTCAAACAAATTTCAGGCATGCTTCGCCTAGGCACTGAGCCCACACAAGCTGACCTTATTACACGTTTTTATATCAGCTCATGGGAATTGCAGGAATAATCTTTAGTGGGTTCTTTACTATTTTCCCTCTAGACATATGTCAGGATTAAAGCATGTTCAAAGTTGGGTTTTATATGCCACTATACAAGGCTTCTGCAATTTTGAATTTTGGGAAAGTCATTCTTAAAAACAGCCACTCAGAAATAAATACTTGATTTTCTTTATAAATATCATGTTTTTAGTATTTTGTGATACAGAGCTATTCAGTTGCCATCAGTGCTTGCTGCTAGGTAGGGAAAAAAAAAAACCTATTATGTTTCCTTTTCTACTTTTATAGGGAATCTGGTAAATAAAATTAATTTCCACATACTAGATGGACCTTTTTATTTTTTTTTGGTATTATGATTAACCGTGTATTAAGACCAAAACGAAATTTCCACGTTATTTATAGATTGACTCTATTCCCAGTAAAAAAGAGGATGCAAGAATTGCAGTATTTGATTGGCACATTTGGCAGGACCCTATTTCTCCTAAGAGCCAGAGGCTCCAAAGGAAAGTGCAAGAAGTGCTTTTGTGGCAGACAGAGGTCAAATCTGCAAGTCAGAATGGAGATGAATGTGAGCAATGCTGGGGTGTAAAAGTCAACAGCTTCTGTCTCAGGGAGCATTCCTCCAGCTTGCCTATATTGTGTTTATACTGGGATTGTAGATATTGACCTGAATCACAGAAAAAGCACTCAAGAAATCATTTTCCTGCATTCTTTACATACATTATATGTATTTGTTACATCTAAGTGTGTAGTTGTGATGGGGGGGTTGAAAATTTACATTAAGTTTTTTCAGTGTCAGATGGAATAGAAGAGAAAGTGATAATATAATGAAAGTATGGGAAGAGCAATCCTGCAGTTTGGAGGAGTGTTGATGTTTTGCTTTCCCTTTCTTCGTGTTCTAATTACGTCCTTCTCTGCTTTTAACATGGTTAGCTCAACTGGCTTTTTATAATTTAACTATCTGTAGAGGCCTAAAAAATATACATCAAAATATCTTCTTCCTGAATTTAGTATTCTCCTAGGAATAAAAGCTAACGTTTTGATATTGAAAGATTCCTAACATTTTTAAAAATAAAGCTACTGCTCTGCCAATTCAAAAAAAGCCAAAAAGATGCCAAGTTTATGACTAAACTTTAAAAAATGGAAATATTTACCCAAGAGCAGAACCTATCAGCTGAAGCAGCTATTTCAAATGCCAGTGGTGTACAAAGATTTATAATAAATATTAAGTCCCTGAAACAGAAGTTTATGGTGGAGGAGATGAAAAAACTCAGATTATTTTGTGACTGGTAAGAAAAATAAGAGTGAGAATAAATGTTCAGAAGCCTTAAAGCAGTTGCTGAGTGTCCTGGGTTGATGCTAAATTTTATCCCTATTCTTCTGTTTAGCTCAGAAATAAGTGTTGTACCTTTCAAACTGGATCTGAGAGTGAAGGAGAAGCAGTGCAATGTCTGAGGTGGTTGTTTTCTAAACACAAAGATCAGAGTTTTCAGCTTTCCCTCACACACGGCCTGTGCTGGCTGCAGTGTGGATGGTGGCACAGAGCTCTCCTTTGCTTTTTGTCAGTTTTTGGCTGAGGCACAGAAGTTCTCCACACTGTGTTTTTTCCCTTTTCCTTGGCACTGTTTGACCCTGCTCTGGTTAAACACCCAAAGGGCCCCAGGAGCTCCCACCTGTGTCCCACCGGGCCTGGCCTGGGCCCGGCCTTTGCCAGCCCTGAGGGAGCGACAGCAACTGAGCCGAGCTCCAGCCCCGGGAGAGACTTTCTGAATTTGGCATCTCTGGGGGCACACTGAGGGTTTGCTGTTCAGTGCTGTTCATTTGTTGTGCTGGGGAGTGCTCTGACTCTTAAATAAACAACTTTTTTCCAGTTTCCTCCAAGGAAATTTTTTTTTCTGTCCCAAACCAGCTGCAGGGAGGGGCAGCTCAGATTCGTTTTCTAGAGGGATTCCATCCGGAGGTTTCTTCCCAAATTTGCCCTAAACCAGGACACTGTGCCTTGTCTGAGTCAAGCACCCCCCAGAGAACAGCACAGCCAGTACAGGACGTGTCACTCACACAGCCCCACCAGCACGGGCAGCAAAAGGACCCAGCAGAGTCATTGCTTCTCCTTGGCCCCACCGTGCTGAACAGCTGAGTAAAGAGCTCATCAGTGGTGCAATGAGCTCCCAATCACACAGACAAAGTCCAGCTCTGTGCAGTGTGTCTGTAGTTACCCCATCCTTGCTATTTGCTAGGAAAGGAAGTTCGCCTTTGTGAATGGCAAAGGAACAACTCCACCTCTCTGAAGTTGTGCAGCACTGTAAAATTGCAGAAAAATTCATGGCTAGTCCCTCCCATTGATATGCCAGTCCTGCTGTGCCTTTCAGATGTTTTATGTATCCTATTAACCAAGTCCTAGATGTTATTTATAAGGGATATGTGAGTATGAAATATTCATTTTTAACCTGAAAACATTTAAAATATGCAAGCATATATTCAATTTAGAATTTCAATTTTATGCTGATTTGCATAATTCATTGAAAGAGAAAGCTTAGTTTATTACAAAGCTTCAGGATAAATTTCTTGCCTTGGAGTGGCTAAGTATATCCAGACCAGGTATATGACCATTCAGAGCATGAAGTGAACGCTTGAGGTTATTTAATTTAAACTAAAGGACTAAATGCTATCTTCTGGCATCCTTCAGTACATAGACCTGTTTTACCTGGCATTCAAATGCACCCATGTAAATTTCTTTACCTCTTCTCATTTTTAAAAACTCTTCATATACATTTCAAACCATAGCAATTCTTAATACCATTTTTCCCAACAAAAACTCCACCTGCAAGCCCTTCTCACCCCAGGCCAAGCATCAGGCACAGTTTCCCAGGGCTGTTTCTGGGCTCCCTTTGGATATCTCACGTTTAGGCAGAGTTCCACACAGCCCCACAGTGTCAGGCAGCTGCAGCCCTGCCATCCCAGCAGCACCAGAACATTGATGGACTTCAATGTCTGTGAACCCCCACTCAAGGCACAGATGCCAACAGTGTCAAACTCACAATCACACATAACATTTGATATTTGAAGATGATAATGCCTTCTGTTACCACAAGCCTACCAGATCAGGAACAAAATTGCATTTTTTGTGCAGGCAGCACATCACAAAAATATTTGTAAAACTATTCCCAGCAGAACCAGTGTGTTTACCCACTTGCACACCTATAATATGTTTTCTAAATTTGAACCGATGCTTCAACAGTTCATTTGTACAAAATCATATTTGCAAATAAGTCCTCAAAGGTTTTGTATCCATGTGCTCACTTTAGATTTCCCACACTTTTCACATTTTAACAGATGTGGTCCAGTGATTCTGGAAGAAAGCAGAGACCAAAGAAAAAGATACAGCATCTAAAAATCAAATAAATTATTTTCCCAGTCTTGTCTACCAATAATCAATATCCATACAGGAAAAAAAAATTCTGCTTTATTCCAGTGAATCAGAATAAAAACAAGTGGTAGGTTTTAAATGTATAACCGAGAAAAAGAAATTGTCACCAAAAAAAATTCCTCCCTGCCTATATAAACGTCCTTGCTTGCTCTATTTAATGTAATTTTTCTACTTTCAAACCTTACAGTTGTAGCTTATTTCTAAGTTGCCTGTTCTATTCCGTTTCTGAGGCCTTCTTTTCCAGCTTTCCAAAAACCTTCTTACCTTTAATAATTCCCACACAACCCAGCAGGGATCAGGAACCACTTGGAGATTAACATTTTTAAAACCTATATCTATCATAAAAAAAATCCACACTACCAAATGCAGGGGAACAGATGGATCCTGATCAGGGACCAGGAGAGGCTGAACGCAGCAAGTACTGAAGATTGATACCTACTTACAAAGAAGCAATCTGGGCACTGTGAACAGCAGGTTGCTACAGACATTTGGCATATTTATTGAAACATTAAGGGAGTTCTACAGTTCCATTTACATATATACAGGACTATGTAAAAAATATAGTAAATTGGGCTTCCCACACATATAGAAATCTTGAATTATAGTGGCTAGGCTACACATAAAACTTAGTGAAACCTCCTTAATGTGGGATAATCCATTGTCAGCACTGCAATTTAACAGTACTTCCATTTTCAAAATGCCAATGATATTTACAGCTCAAAATGCCTGGCCCAGTTTTGTTCCCAATAGCAAAATCAATTATAATCTCCCATAAAGTTGGAGAGAAGCAAAATCAGGCATCTATTAAAGCAAAGGTACAAAACTTCCCCATAAATACTCCCAGCTCAATTGCCCTTCTGCAGCACAAATAGCTGAGAGGCAAAACATCTCTGCTGCTTCTTTAGAAACTCTAACGTGTAACATGAAAACACATAACTGTAGAAAGTCTTGAGGTAAATTTGAAAAGTCAAGTGATAGTTGTTAGCAGAAAACCAGAAAAAACCTTGTATTCATCATCAAGTGCATTGAAAAGACAGATTACATCCCTGCAGCCCACACCCGAGGACATACATTTGTCCTTCTAAGGCCAATGGACTTTAAAAGGATTTATCTCATCAAACTGAGAAGCTGCTCTATCATTTTACCTCATCAACTTTTAGCTCTGAACTAATGTTTTTGGTCACAACCTGACCTCGGCTTGCCCTTTTTTCTTTATTCTAAGGATAATCTAATGTTCTAACATGTAAGCAGAAGAGAAGTTTGCTCAATTCTTGCATCCTTTACTTTGTTTTAATCTACTTTGCTGTTGTACTGGGCTAAAATACCTGTCATGAATCTTGCTGTTCTCTTTCTGTGGGAGAACATTATACACAAATTTAAGGTTTGGACAGTAAAAGAACAAAAACAAATATTGGAATAGCTATGCAAGTTTTGAGAATCATTTGGATTTAGTGACTGTTTCCTATGCTATAACACTGCACTCTTTAACCAATCATTTCACCAGCAACGAAACACAAAATCTGAGAGGTTCAGCCAAAGTTTTAGCAGCTAAACTTGTGTCATCACCTAGGAAGAATGCAGAATTCACAGCCAATAAATCAGTTATCTCTTGAGCAAAGCAGTTTGTGTCAGTCCTTCTGTGGCATCTTTGAGGTTGACTTTCTTCTTAAAGATGCAGATCATACTCCCTTGAGATACTCCTCTTTTCCCGAGATGCACTTGAGTGACAGAACAACAAGCTTAGTGCAAAGAAATGCCACTGGGGTTGACAAGCAAATTCCATCAGTATGCAGGGTTTGCACAGTGCAGTTTTGTACCAGCAGTTCACACAGTCCATTGCTTTGGAACAGAATTATAATTAAGCCTTAAATCTTCAGCTTTCTGATTAATTCTTATCACACAGGTCTTATACATTTTCCTAAGTAAGTCTAAGTCTGAAAATATGCTTGTCACTAAAGAAAACAGCATACAATGGTTAACCAGCTTTGAAATAGTGTTGTCTGTAAGATGCCCAGGTACAATGTATCTAGGACATGAATATCTAGTAATTTTCTCATTAATCTGAGGTTTAAAAACCTTGTCAGAACATTAATGTTGTTCTGAAGCGACATGTCCCATCTGACATGTGAAAACCACATAAATATTCTAAGTTAAAGCTGCAAGAACTTGGGATATGTTAGTTCAGTTTAGAAACATCCTCTGTGTTTTATGAAAAAGTATTTTCTAAATATTTGCAAGTTCACAGCAAACATAATCCAAATCCAAGAGCTGTATAGACCTACAAGCTTTTGGGGAATGCCTCAGAAACAAAACACAGAGGCAAAACGTCAGCAAGACCCCTTTGAGGCTGCCACATTCAAGACAGTGCCATTGTCACACAGGTCTAAGGGACCATTGTAGCATCTTACCTAGCTCAGAACAGCACCACTATTTTGTTCTTTTCCCCTCTGGGTAGCCGAGCTAAAAGATTACTTGGAAGAATTTTTCCCTAGTAGACCCAGGCAAGGGCAGATGTATGAGCTTAACATGGAGAAGGATACAAATCTTTCTCCTCAGACTTCTTCCCTGTCTCTCTTTCATGTTAGCAAAAGAATTAACATTTTTTAAAGACTCCACAGCAGGCTGAGGGAAAAATCACCATATAAATCAGAAACCTTTACTGAACTCACTCTTTCTCCAACTCCAAAACATAAGCTCAGAAAAAGAGTCTCATGTTACTTTACAACCCAAGATACATTATAGCACTAACTCTAATATGCAGCAATTAATTTTAGGGTTTTTTTTCAGTGACATATGCAGATCTTCCAAATGCATATGCATATTTTCTATAAAACATGAATTACACTTACTGCATAACTAGTAAATACATGAGACCTGATATTTGAAAAGAAGTAAACATTTTGGTAACCCTCTTACTGATCTAACATAGATTAACTTTTCATGGATGCTTCTCTCAACTGTTATATTAAGATAATATATTAACAGTATCATAGAATGGCTTGGGTTGGAAGGAATTTTTAAAGACTATAGTCCAAAACCTCTTCAGTCCAACCTCTTTGCCACAGACAGGAACATCTTTCACCATCCCAGGCTGCTCAAGGCCCCTCTAACCTGGTCTTGAACACTTCCAATGATGGGGCTGCCACAGCTTCTCTGAGCAACCTGTACCCATGTCTTTCCATCCTCATCATGTAAAAATTCCATCCCTATATCCAAGCCAATCTGCCCACATTCACCCCATTTTCCTGTCAGGCCCTGGTAAAATGTCTTTCTTTCTTATAAGCCCCTTTTCTACACTAAAAGGCCACAATAAGATCTTCCCAAAGCTATCTCTTCTTCAGACTGAACAGAAAAAACTGCATGGCAAGGGGGATGATGCTTACTCTGAGATCCAGTCTCTAAAGAATGACTGGTGCCAGCTGAAATGACCAGCTAGGGAAAAATTAGGAAAAGGTCCCAGATACAATCAGTGGTGAGGGTATACAACAGATCCTACAATCAGAAAACCTCATTTAGCAGGGTCCATAGGGGTCAACTGTTCTTGGAGAAGCAATTTAGCACTACTAATCTGGTGATTGTTGAATCCCACAGGTTCCTGGGATTTTTGGTGCAGGTGATGTAGAAAAGGGAAGTCCTCTGGATGTCACACAAGAGCAAGGGAAAGGCTAAGGGTGTCAAAGTGGGCGATAACTTTGATGACAACTACAAAGTAATAATAAAACACTGCTAAAACACTGACAAAAAAATAATACTGCAATAAAAACAATTTTCAATTCAGGAAGACAGTTCTCAGTAAGTGAGAACTGTCCCAGAATGGTGGCAGCTATTTAAAGAAACATTTTTAGAGGCCAAGTACTATTGAATCACAGGGTAAGAGATCATCTTGGCTATATTGTAAGCTCTTCTCTGATCCTAATACAAGGAAGCATGCTAGAGATGAAAATAAGATCAGATTACTAAAGAATTCAAAACTATTTTGGATTTAGTGACTGTTTCCTATGCTATAACACTGCACTCTTTAACCAATCATTTCACCAGCAATGAAACAAAATCTGAGACATTCAGCTGAAGTTTTAGCAACCAAACATGTGTCATCACCTAGGATGTTGTAGTTCCCCATGTGAACTTGTAGGGAGAAATCCAATCAGTAAAGCGAAATAAAATTACAAGAAAAAGAAATCAAACACATTGTGCCCCATGAAAATGTGATGGTAACTTATTCAGTCCTGCACTAGAGAAGTGACCAAAGGGGGTGCAGGTCTGAACACCTTACCTATCAGCTTTTTAATCAAAACTGATCATTTTATTTTGATCAGCATTTTTAGAAAAGCAGCATTAAAAAAATAAAAAGGAAAAAAAAAAAAAACAGAGAGTAAAGGAAAATATGATAATGGTGTAATACAAGGTTTTTTCCCTGATCTTCAAAAGCAGTAGAGAAGGCATCACTGCAGAGCAGACACAGACACTGAAGTCCCTTTACAGATGCTCCACCGCCCTCTCCCGCACTGGGGATGCGCTGGGCTCTCTGTCCCTGCCGTGCCAACCCCCGTGCCCGCCTGTGGCACAGCCCTGGTGTTTCCCAGGCCGGTCGGAGTTTTCCAGCCCTGCGGAGATGCTCGGCAGGGTCGGAGCTCAGCCTCCGCCGAGCCGTCAGTGCCACCGCGCGGTGCGGCTGCTGCGGGCTCACTCTGCCCTGCCAGAGCCCGCCTTCAGAACGGATTGACTGCAAGCAAAAATTCGGGAAAACCACGTGTTTTCTTTTCAAATCGACTGGCTACACCGCTAGCATTTCAAACTCGGCATAACTCTCGGGCAGTGAGACTGAGCTGACGGTGCAGTGATACCTGGAAAAGGCAGTGTAAGGGTTGGGGATAAAAGCATCACTTCTCTGTCTCCCTGCATCCACAGCTGCAGCCGTGAGGGTTTAAGTGATTTTTTTAGACAACCACTAAGGATTAAGTTCTCTTGGAGTTTTTCCTCTTTAAGCAAGTAGACAAGTAAGCAAAATAAAAATATCTTGTGAACATGAGTGCAGCCTACCTGAGACCAAGGAAGGTGTTTCTTGGCTGCCACTGCGTGATCTCTGGTGCTGCTTCACCTCAGTCCCAGCCTCAGGTACCCTGATGAACACATTTTAGCATCCCCCAGATCTTTGCTTCCTGGTGATGCTGCATGGGATTGCTGGCAAATTCTGTGCCTCTCTGGGGACTCCTGTAAATGGTTTTAACTCACTCTCATAGGCTCACAGCACATGTTTTAGATGTCCTCGACTTTTTTCAGCACGGGAAATTAAGCTGCTACACAGTGGATTATTAGATCATCCCAAAGCTAAATATGGCACGTTTGAAATTGTCCATCTTTACCCTCTGCACAGCTCTTTACTCCTAGATCTGAGTTTCTAGGTTTGATTTATATTTCAGCCATGTGTTAACATTGCATGAACAGGTCACTGGCAAGTTAAACAGCCTGGCTTGGCCTAGGCTGAACAGTTAGACAGGAAAACTTACATCTATATCCTCATTATGCAAATGATGCATGCAGATAATTGCATGTTTCATCTTATTGTTTTGATGTCTTGGAGCAGATGGCAGAAAATGAACCACACTGGAAGCAACCAAGTGATATTTTTGCAAACCATTACTTTCAGTGACTTCCTGCCATTGCTCACATTACAGTGCTGACATTCAGCCTGTCCTCCCTCTATCAGATGCCCATGCTGCCAGGCTCCTCTTATCACCAGCCAGCAGAAACTTCTCTCTGGCCTCAATAAACTGCCAGTTCTATCTGCAGCCAGATTTTTAAAGGAGCAACTCAAAGCCCCCATAATTCATGGAAACAGATGAGTTTCACTTCCTAAATCAAGATGCATGAAACTGCTGTTCCTAAAGAATGCATTAAACTCATATCTTTTTGTTTGGTAGTGCAGGAGACTGTGCTGCAATAAGCTCTGTGAAAACCTATAACAGACAAATAATTATAATAATATTTAAATAAAATACATATGCAATAACACTTCTGTTGGTTCTTTCATTTGGGGGATTTTCTGCTTAATCTGGTTTGCTATTATGGTTATTATTGTTCAATCAAATACTGTCTGCTTTATTCGTACACCACACAAAGGTTTTCATAATAATATAAACTTTTCAACTTAAAAGATTCAAACCAGCTTTCAGACCTTCATTGTATCTCTCCTGGGTTGATACTAAATTGTATCAGTTGTATTCATTTGGGAAGAGGCAGTTCAAATTCACTTTCTAGAAAGACTCCATCCAGAGATTTTTTCCCAAATTGGCCCTAAACCAGGACAGCATCCTAAAGGAAAGTGCTTTGGATTGGGGATGCAGTTCCTAAAAATGCACCACCTCTGAAGAATATCCAACAAATCTGATCAGTTCATATACAGAGATTTGTTTATTTTATTCCACAAGGAAATGTAACTGGAGAATAATTTGCACCAGCCATCCTCTACCAACACTTAGAAGGCCAATTTCCACATGATAGTCCCAGCTATGAACCAGCCGTGTGAATATCAAGATGCTCTCCAAATGATATTATTTTACAGGCAGAAAACCAAAGTAATAACACCACCCTACTACTGTTTGTGGACTTTCTGAAGTTGACACACTGCCAACAGGTTTCATTTGAATTTTCATTTGTCTCCTTGACACCTAATGTTTTAGAATATGAAATATTTACTTTGCTGCCTCTAGTTTCAATTCTTAGTTATCTCACCACTAGCAAAACCAGGAAACATTTCAGCTTATATCTCTGGAATAGGTTTCATTACTTTTTGTTCACCCCAGGAGTGTATTTGTCAACTTCTAAAAAACATATAAATAAAATTTTACAATCACTTTGTGGGTAAACCTGGCAACAAAAGATTGCAGATTATTTTTCTCTTTCTTGAATGTTAATTTTCCTGTCTGTACCTTCACAAAGGCATGTATACTTTTAAAGGTCATTACCCTAAAAGGCATATTTGTAAACATAAAATATAAATCTTAAATGAACAAAACATGTGCCATTCCACAGTTAAAGGGTAGTTTACAGTCCACGTTACCTCACTGGGGTTTAGGTACAGGACAGAAATGTTTGGGAGGTGCTGCACACCATTTCTATGGCCAGAGTTACTAAACAGCAGCATGCTGAGGCAATGGTTACTTACTCTAAATTATATTTTCTTAAAACAAGAAAAGTACAAGATGAGTTGCACAGAGGGAGGATTCAGAGTGTGCATCATAAATTACCCACCACCTTGGTATCACAGCCTGGCACTGTGATCTCGAGTCTGGTCAGGCCGTGTTGAGCATGCCAAAATAAACATATAGGGGGTGCACAGTGGAGTGCCCAAAAATAGAACTTTAATGATGGCAAAATAACAAACATAGGGACTGCATGATCCAAGGGACAGCATCCAAAGATGCAGGGGCATGGCTAATTTAATGATATATAGAGTTACCTGAGGGCAAAGGTCCAGTCTCAAACCCAGGACAGGGACATGACCTTGTGTGTGAAAGGTCCCAAACCCAGCAGAAGACTAGAACCAGAAACCTGGCCTGTTTTGGAATGACCCCATTGGCATTCTTTCAGGACCCTGCCTCCCATGGTCTCAGGTTCATGGTTTCTACACAACCCACCTGGGCTAAGCAATTGTCCACTTTAGCTGATTCTGTTGCGACACCTTGTCATAGCTCACCACAGAACCACAAAATTCATGTATTTTAAAACCAGTTCTGGCTGCATCAGGTAAAACAGTTGCAGGGAATGGCAGGTTTGTCACCCTGACACTGGGAAGACTGGGCAGGTACTTATAAAACTCTCTGTAAGGTGCTCAGCATGTCACTGAATAAAGGAGAAGACAAATGTACACAGAAAAATACTTCTGGGAAGATACAGACTTCTTCATGAGCTTGTCATGTGTTTTTAATAAAATGCCAAGTTTAATGCTAATGGCTGTTAATCAGAGCCTTCTTCAACATAATCTAAATACGTTTCATTTCCTAATTTAAAGTTTGGTACTACATAATCCTTTAGACTCAGAAACCATGTTCACCCTGGTATGAAATGTTCATTTCTTTAACAGCATTAGCAGCAAATTCAGGGCTTCCTTGAAATATTACTAAGCTTGGGAAAGAGGCAGGCTCTGATAGAAAATGGCAGATTCCCCTTGAGGCCAGGGAAGACATCAGGTAAGTAAAATCTACACTTAATAGTCCTGACAAAAACAGAAATCAAGAGATAGCACAACTAAGATTCCCCAAAGTCTGGTTTAGCATCTCATAAATGCATATGGAACAACAAGGAAGTGACAGGGATGCTTCAGGGAGAAATACTTTTCCAGACAGATATGAAACCCCTGCCTTGCAATCAATTGAATCAGAAATACTAGCTGAAATGTTTACCTATATATTAGCAAATTTCATCAAAACACATAAAATCCACCCATAAAACCCAGAACTCCCATCTGGAGTTCTCACAAAGACTGCCAGCATACTTCCTGCACCTCATGCTGAACGTTATGGAGAAGGAAAACGAAAAGCAATAATGTTGCTGAAAAAAAAAAAACAGAGGGGGGATTTGTTGCTGTTTTGTTTTTTTCTCACAATACCAATGTCAGACAAGCTCCACTTATAACCTGACCTAGTAGGAGTGATTGAAAAAGATTATGGGATTCCAAAGGTGATGCTGAAGTCAGGTATCAGCCCAGTCTATTTCCTTTAGCAATGCAAGATGGTGACTTGCAATAATAGAGACAAGGTATTATCAAAAACAAAATCCCCAAAACTAAAACAAGCTGAACAGTCATGGCTCAAAATGCAAACTGGTACTTGACCTGCTATCTTTTAAATTTTTCTATATTCTCATAGCTCATTAAACAGTTCTGTGGTCTGGTTTTTTTAATCATTGTGTTCAATGTTTTAGCTTTCCAGTGAAATACCAACATGTTGAGCTTTTAATCAAACAAAGTAGTGTATCCAAAGCAGGGCAACTGCCTTGCATAATGCATTTACAAATCTAGAGGGGGGCCTGAGTACACAGGCAAGTGGTTCCTTTTCTAGACCAACCCTCCAGTGGGTATATTCATGCTGTTGTTCAGACATACACCCAACATAGTTTTTTAATCTGAAGTTTAGTACATTTAATATTTAATTTTATTATTCAGCACGTCCTATCCAAAAAGCATGTTACTATTCAAAACAATATTGTAGTCTGAATTCCATCTTCAGCCCCACCAAAAAAAGGACTCTTACCAAGACCTGCAGGTGCACACACAAACAGCACCACAGAGAGCACCTGAAAATATATTTTCCTAAAACTCAGGTTCTCCTTGTGGCACAGGTTTCATGTGTGATGCCTGGTTGCTTAAATTAAAAGTTTTGTTTCTAGTAGATGTGTAGTCACAGTTATTTTCTCAGTCACAGGCAAAGGAGTTCCACAATTACAAAAATGCACAATTTCTGCAGACTTAAGCAGGGTAACATGGCAAGTACCATTACAAGTTAACACTTAGAAAGTTCCTTCCTAACTTGTTAAAAAACCCAAACAAAAGAGAAGAAACTGCAAAATAAACCAGTCACGAGGAAGAAAGAATGCTCTTTTCTGTAATTAAAAGGCAAAAAAACAAGGAGAATTCTGCAAGGAAAAGGTTTTCAGTGCCATTTGATGTAGACATAGCACTTCCACCACCAGCCTGTGACTCAAAGTGCATCAGCAGAATCAGTCTGGCTGATGGAGTAAGGAAACACTCCCTCTACTGTCTTCATAACCTGTTCTGTCAAAACCTTAAGGAAAAGAATTTCTCCATAGTGCTTCCTTTCACAGATGTGATAACAAAATAATTAGCAGCAACAACTCTTAGACTAACAATATCTAGATGATGTTAAAACAAATACAGACGTGCCTGATGCTGTTGTTGGATTTATTTATCCACATCATTTCACTGGTAAATAAGATTAATTGTTCAAATCACTTACACGCTCCTATGAGATGGTTCTGGAAACAACTCAGAACAGCAGCAAATCCCAGTGTCTCCATCTCTCCTCAGAACCAGCCATCAGCCACATCAAAGTGCTTCAACAGCCGGGCTTCTTCTCCTGCAGCATATGAGACAATTAATCAGTTTACCAAGAGCCTCACAATCATTCTCAGCTGTTCCCAGCCTATTTTCTGGGAATGATCCTTCCCCAGTCTCTTCCCCTCCAGCCTGGCCCTCTGCTCCCCACACCTCCAGCTGCTCCACTCTTCCTCAGCCTCCCAGGCTCCTCACCTCTGGCTCCATCCCAGGAGCACAAAGCCAATAGCAAAACATATAATGAAAATTTACAGTATAATAATTGTAGGAACAATGAATAGTAAAGTAGTGTTATTATGGGACATGTGGCTTGGTTGGGGAGTGAGGAGTAGGAGTATTCTAAGGTTTAATTGAGTTCTCCCCAGGTGATTTTCTGACATGCTGTCCTGGGTTGATGCTAAATTGTATCCCTATTCATCTGCTTAGCTCAGATATAAGTTTTATTTAAAACCTTTCAAACTGGATCTGAGAGTGAAGGAGAAGCAGTGCAATGGCTGAGGTGGTTGTTTTCTAAACACAAAGATCAGAGTTTTCAGCTTTCCCTCACACACAGCCTGTGCTGGCTGCAGTGCGGATGGTGGCACAGAGCTCTCCTTTGCTTTTTGTCAGTTTTTGGCTGAGGCACAGAAGTTCTCCACACTGTGTTTTTTTCCTTTTCCTTGGCACTGTTTGACCCTGCTCTGGTTAAACACCCAAAGGGCCCCAGGAGCTCCCACCTGTGTCCCACCGGGCCTGGCCTGGGCCCGGCCTTTGCCAGCCCTGAGGGAGCGACAGCAACTGAGCNAAATGAGATTAAGAACACCTGTTTGAGGAGCAGCTCTGGTAGCATTGCTATTACCTCTGAATAACCTGCTGCTTTTAACCTAGGGTGAAATCTCCAAGTGAGGCCAAAATCAGATCATTAATTAATCATTGATTAATCTTCTGAATCTTTTATAATTTTGCATTTTTGTATTTTGGAATATGCGTGCCTCTACATTTTCTGGAATTGGTGTGTTCATGATACAGATGGGACGGGCTCAGCTAATGTGGCAATTAAAGGACAATTTATTGCAAAATCAGTCTCATGAGAGGGTGAGACCTTTAGATTTTACATTCAGTGCCATGACACAAGAAACCCATCTTAATTCTAGTTACAATGTCTTTTATAAATTTCTTATACTATCAACTACTTCCACCAAGTTCTCTAGCACCTTCATAAACCAATCATTAATTGCTACATTTGCACATTTTTAGTGTAACACCTCTCTTTATCCAATCATGTAATTCTATGAAAACTTATTGTTGAACATTTACTTTGAACAATTCCATAACAGGTTCTATTACTAAACTTTAATATTTTCTACTATCTTGCTTAACATATTTATTTGCTTCTATGAGGCATATTTCTACTTACTTAAAACATATTTCTACATAAACTACAAATGCCAGTCTTACTTTTACTGCTCTAAATCCCTGAGTCTTCACCAGAGCTATAGATCAAACATCTCTGTCTCTGAGTCTGAATGCTCGAGGCCTTGGGAACTCTCTGGTCCTATGTGTCACATCATGCTTTTGAAACAGCTCAGTTTAACATTGCAATAAATAATGTACCTTGGGCTGTTTCTTTTGTCATTCCTACTTAGACCTTAGAAAATATTGTACAAAATAACTGTGACCATAAAATGTGCAGACACACATTGGTTGTGCTCAATTTCTTTTTGTTTGCATTTGGTTACTACTTGAAGTGTTGACCTTTATTAGGATAAATGCTTTGGAAAGTGAATTTTCAGCTTATAAAATCATTTGCAAAAGCAAAACTTAAATTTACAAATGTAAACATTTACCCAGGAAGCATTTCTGTGTATAATTGGCTTAAACCAACAAAGTACATTGTCTGACTCATAAAAATGAGGCAAGAAACCTACATTTTCAAAAGGTCCTTGGCAACAGATGGAGCTTCAAACTGATGTTTGTACAGGAAATGCAACTATTACAGACAGAAATAAACCTGCTTCTGCATTTGTGACAATTAAGATAGAAGCCACATTTCAAATTATTCCTGGATTGTGATTCACTCACATCCCTCTGTTAACTTAACCTTGAGGGGCTTTTATTTTGTTCTAGAGAAATTATTCCTGTGCTGTCTACAAACACATTAGAGCTTGGAAATGTTGCTACTCCTGCTTCATCTCTGAACTCTTTGCTGACATTTCCATTTAAAGAGAATCTGTAGCAGATATTCAGAAGCGTATTTACACTTATTTTACACAGAGCCAAAATAGCACAGTTTCAACATTAGTATGAGAACAGCAGCCTTTGTTCTTGTTCTGAATTTCTCTTTTTAAAGCAAATAAAAATTGAAATTTAGAAAGCATTCTCATGCACCGTGCTATGAATAAACTGTATTTTTACACTGATTCATTAAAGTGTCCCTATTTTATGTTCTATTCACTTTGACCCTCCACCCACATTTTTATTCTAAGACAAACCCTGTATGCGTTGCATAATGCATCACATAGGCAGGAGTCTTCCATCTTAAACAGCTTCATTTAGCAGTTGCTTTACTTTACAAACCAGGGCAATGTTACATTGCTCTTTTAATTCCTACTCAGCTGATATCAGCTTTAGTCAAGGAGCAGCATTTTGTCACATGGATTAGATCCCATTGTTGAGTCCCTT
Source organism: Thryothorus ludovicianus (assembly GCA_013397245.1). Taxonomy (NCBI): domain Eukaryota; kingdom Metazoa; phylum Chordata; class Aves; order Passeriformes; family Certhiidae; genus Thryothorus; species Thryothorus ludovicianus. The sequence continues at coordinate 166,073 of VZTB01003702.1, forward strand.
TGCAGTCACTCCATGAACCAGGGTAAATCTGAGTTTGGCAGGCTGCTGGCACATTCATTGCAAATTGTTTTTTGTCAAAAAATATTTCCAGTAACAGAACGGATACCACCTCTGAAATATTTTGACATTAGCTGAACTTCATATTCCAACAACCTTTCCTTTTTTTTTCCATGTGTCCCAATCAAGTGTTTATGAAATTATCGGTTTATTTCATTGTGCAACTAATTTAATGGATTGCTTTAAATTTGTTTAGTAAAAAACCTTTTCAGCACTGTGCAGCAAAAACACAAGACAGGTTTATCTGGAAAGATTCTGTTCCTGTCTTCTTCAGTAATTCCCACAGCTGTTACTGAGAACAAAATGTCCCCATCAGTTGGAATTCTCGTAACAGCAATATTATTGATGCATAGGAATAAATCTAAAATGTGTCTTCTTTACATCAAACAGAAACAGAGCGTAGTATTCTGCTGTTATGGTATTAGTAATTAACATTAAAAAAGTTACAATACAGGACGTGAGTTGTGAGTCCTAATTTATTCCTATCCAGCCTATAGCTGGAATAAACTCTATGAAATATCCTCTATTAATTCATTGTTACTGTTTAAGCAGCAGGTGAGTTACAGCTGAACATTACCAGAAAATTACTGATTACTAATCTGAGATACTGTGTAAATTCCTATCACTCACACTGAGTAATAATGAATAAAGGATGAAACAGAGTTCGTGAGATTTTTCAGGAGTAAGAAAACTCCTTTAAAAAGGAGAAAAAAAGAAGTTGGTTTGTTTTGGCAAAAGACATAGTCATTCTTTAAGGGTAGAGGGGAATGTAAGAGAATTTTGAGAAAAAAGCTGGTCCAAAATTTGACAAGTGTGAACTGTCTTGAAATTAGAAGTCTGCACATCAGAACTGAGATTCCCTGCAGGGCAGTGTTCCACTTGTTCTGAAGAAGGCTTGCTAAAAGCATTGTTGCCTGTGACTGGCTATGACACAGCAAAACATCATTTAACTGTAATACAGAATCACATTTGAAATCCTAGCAGTATTTTGGAGTGAGTGTTAACACAATATTTATGAGCAGGGTATTTGAAGCAGACTGAGGCAAGTTCTGGCTACTCTGAATAAATTGTTTCATTTTGTAAAGCTTAACACTACTTGACCCTCTTGTACCCCTGTTAATATACTGCTTGTTCTTAAAGCATAGGGAAACGTTGGAAAAGCTAAAACTGGTGCAACAAACCAATTAAAAATACCAGCAGATGAGCTGAAATCTGTCCTGTTCATGGACCATAATGTCACAGGTTACTTGGCACTGACAGTAACTGCAGCAGAAATGGTGTTTTTCCTCTCTGGGGAAAAGGGCAGCATGACTGGGATGAGTGTGACTACGATGGCTAAGGGTCACATTGTTAATTTACCTCCTGGATCCCCTTGCCTGCGATAACCCAGCCCCTTTACGGAGCCTGGCAGCTCCTTTTCGACTCGCAGGGTGTCGAGCTGCCCACATTTCTAATTTAGCCAACTTGTGATGAGCTTTGTGTTGTTCTGAGAAGAGCAGTAACGTGATGTGCCTAAAGCTGCACTGCTTTATCTAATTGGTTATTATGAGGTTGCATATTAAAAAGACTGGAGGCACTTTTTTCTAAAAAGCCCTGCATTTCAAGGGAAATCCCTTTCCTCACAGCCAAGTGCAGAGCTGCAGCAAGGTCACTTAGAACAAGTCCAGATGGCCTTTTCTCTCTCACTGTTAAATCCTGGGTGGAATAGATGCTGTCAGCCTCTGTCACGGGGGAGGCAGAGGTGATAGGATGCCACAACCTTCCCCAAAACATCTCCAGGGTTGGAGGAGTTCGGGCAGATACAAACACACAACTTCTCAGGCACACACACACACACAAACACTCGCTGGACAGCGTCAGCAAGGAGAGATGAGAGGGTCTGCTGTATGGGGTTTGTGGACATCACACACCAAAGGGGTCCAGGAACAAAAGGCAGGGTCCAGCCCAAGGTCTGGGTTTAGGTATGGGACAGAAGGGGATGGATCCCAGGGCAGGGTCCAATGGGAACTGTAAAAGTGGTGCAGAGGAGGGACAGCCAACTGGGAGCACAGATGGGATAACAGGGGCAGAGCACTGCAGCAAACTGGGGCCAGTGGGGATCAGGAGAGGGGAGAACATTCCAGGGAATAGCCACACAAGGAAAACAGGGGTGGGCTGGGCCAACAGGCCAATGGGAAAAACAGAACTGGGATAAATTAACATGAACCTCATGGGAAACACCTTTTGTCTCACCCTAAGCTGTGGGGAATGCCCAGAGCCTGATCCTTCCCCACGTCCCCAGAGCAAGGCCACTGACTCCCTGGCAGACCCATGGCCTCCACAAGCCCCTGAGATTAACAGTTCTGTTTGCTGTTTAGTATATTTGAGAAATTCCTATTATTAATGTAATTTGGGAAGAATTTGAAATTCTCTATTTTAGCGGTAAGGTTCTTTCTAATATCTTATAAAAGGCAACATAATGTGGCAAATTTATCCCCACATAATTGTGCTGAGAAATATCTGAGTGGCATATTTCTCATTCAATAATTATCCCTTACAGCTCTATTTGCTCTCACTTTACTTGCTTTAATTAAAAATAATTATCTGGAGATCAGAGATGCATTAAGTCTTGCTTTGGAATTTGTAATATATTCCCATTATTCTGGATGAATCATATATTATTTTCTTCATTAAGTAGAAACATGATTTTGTGTCACTAGCAGTTTTAAAGCAGTGTCTTTATTTATCTGTTCATTCTTTTCTTATGTATGTGCAATCTAAAAAGATTTAAATCCCTGGATTATTTTTTTCAAAATAATATTGATAGTTTACCTTTTGAAAAACAGCTGTTACATTGTAGTGCATTAAAAAAAAAAATCTACATTTTTGAAAAGACATTTCTTTTAAATACTGTCTGCTGAAGTGTAATTTTAAAAACCTGTGCAGTTGGAATCTGCAAATTCAACAATAGGTGTCATTTTAATTGTAATTTGCAGACTGTCTGAGGTAAAAAAGAGGTCTTACTCTTTTAAAGTCTAAAGGAATTTAAGACAAAGCAGTTCAACTGCCACAATATCACTGCAAAAATAAATTTGGACACAGAAGATTCTTCCATGTGCAGCCCAGAGCCAAGGAGCATCCCACAAGTCTGGACCAAATAATGGCAGTCCCCGTGGCTGGTTCTGTTTAGTGCCAGTCTGCACAGAGCACCCAGGAGAAGGCCAGGATGCAGAATTAATTGTGATGTTGGTAGAAAAAGGCAGAACTAAAATCACTCCAGGTATGGACTGTCTGAAACAAAAACCAGCATTGTAAGGATTTTGGTTTCTACTCTGTCCACCCCTCCTAATTTAAAAAACAACAATAAAAAAAAAAACCCAACCAACTAAAAAAAAAAACGCACATAATTTCTTGCCTTTTCTTTGTTATTCAACTTTTTTCATGAAATGGCTTTCTCAAATAATTAGCTGGGAGCTCTGGCACATTAAATGGATGTACATGTGTGCATCCCCTGGATAAGTGATATACAGAAAGAGTGTAAGCAACAAAATTACCTGGGGAGCAGAATGGCACAAATATTGTGCAATGCTGCAAATATTCAAAGTAAAACTCCATTTTTTCAATATATTAGCTCAAATGAAAAATTAATTTTCTTCTTCCCATGTTAGGTGAGCTGGTTCAAAGTTCTGTAGCTGTGGGAGAGGCTTTGGTGAATTAGGAATGTGGCCATGTCCAATTATGTCAGAGAGTTCCTCCTTTTGAAATAGTAAAGTCTTGGAATATTCACTCTGAAAATCAAGAACCCACATTTCTCCACAGCAAACTTTGAGCTGGCTTTGAGTTGGTAATTGGAATAATTTTGACTATTCTGGCCCTCGACATTCTCTTCTGTCCATGTGCTTTGTCTGATTGCTCAGCCCTAGCAGAGGCTTTGAGCATTTTAGTGCTCTTGGTTTGCTCAGTACTCAGTGCTGAGCCAGTGAGGCTTAATGAGACCCTTCAAGTTATACAGTAAATGAAGGGTAAGAGCAACCGACAGAGTCTGTTAAAATGATGTTTTGCTTCCTTCCCTCTCAGCTGAGCAGGACAGAAAAGTTTACCACTCAGGCTTTGATTTATTTGGCTTACACAAGACAACCATTAGTGTTGATCAGAGGCACTTTCTCTGGTTTTGTTCGATTTCTTTTTAAAATGTTGTCGTTTATGGAGAGATAGGCAGTCTGTAAATGTAAATCCACAGGTTTTTTTAGAGTTATTACATGTGCTTCTCAAATCACTGAAGATCATTAAAATTTGGTGTTGTGCAAAGTTCAGTGATCAATGTATCCATTTAGTAAATATATCTCTTTGTACAAGCTTTTAGCCCTCATCTTGTATTAGCATTCAGGTGGAATCACTACTGAAGTATTCTAAATATATATTTTAAATGAAGCTTCTAAAAGCTTCCTCTTCCTTTTCAGTTTATACCCTTCAAATTAATAAAAGGTCTTCCAATATGTGATGTCATGTTTTGCAATGTTTGTTTATAAAATGTTTTTCTTTCCTTCTATTTTCATTTTTTGATGCAGTTAAAAATAAGAATTGTTAAAGCTGCTTCTAAAATGGAAAGCTTTGTTTGTTTGGCCACAATACAAAGAGGACACTTATGAAGAACAACTCAAATCCTCTTTTTGATTATAGATTCTTAAAATTTCAGCCTAATAAAGCTAATTTTTTGCACAGCAGTATTTCCATTAGTTCTGTGTCTTGATCCAGCTAGACCCACCTACCTTTATACCCTGCTGTGATACCTGTAGCCTTGTTAAGCCTTGCTACAGATCCACTCTTCAGCTTTCCTCATAAAGAGATTATCAGGGTTTTCTAGCCTGATGGATAGGTAACCTGAGATAGGTAGATATTTTCTTCAACAGAAACTTGTAGCATGATATTGAAGGTGGAAATGCAATGTAATTGTCCATATAAGTCTATCTTATCTCTTTTTTTCTTTTTTTTTCAAACTGAAATAATATTTTTGCTCTAGGATCAGCTTTTAAAAGGGATTTTATGAGCAAGTCATTCCTCTTTACTGGATTCTGCAGAGCTGAGGTATCACTTCATTGCAGATTTGTTACTAAGAATGTACTTGCTTCAGAATTTGCTTAGCCATGGTTTTGTCACTTCTAAAACAAATGCTGTCCCAGAATTCTCCTGTGAACTTAAAATAAGTATCCATTACTCAGACAAGCAATTTTAGAGATTTTGTTTTCTCACTTGTCCATGTATCTGAAAAATTAGTTTTACTTGTAATGCTTACAGCTATCCCTTTATCAATACCTGTCTTGATCTGGATGGTGATCTCGATTTGAGCCTTGGTAGGGAAGGTTAAATAGAAGAAATGAAGCCCAAAATACAAAAGGCAGACACAAAACTGAACGTGCACACAGAGAGATAATTGCCCTCATCTCTTCAACTCCTCAGGCAAGCACACTGATGGTGAGGTCAGGTCAGCTGATGGTCACAGCCCAGACTGCAGCAATGGGCTGGGAATGGTGGGACTGCACTGAGCTGGACAGAGATCTTTGTGTGAGATGTGTCACACAACACCTCTGAGTGACTTTGTGTGTCTGAGCACCTTCTATATGGAGAGACACACATATGCAAATGTACATTTACTAATCTTTCTCTTTTCTTCAAAATTTATCAAATTTTATGTGAATCGGAATCACTGCGCAAGACTGTACGTAAACATAATAAACATTCAGGGTTAAGTGCTTCAGCTCCTCATCATGCCTCCAGTTCTGACCATAAGAAATGCATAGAATTTGGCTTCAAAGTATAATCACTCAATCATATTTACCACAATTGATAATGAATGTTAAACTGAAGGTGAAAATTAGATGCAAATGTTCAACATTTGGCCTTGAATGACTGTGATTTATCTCCTGGTTTAAATGCACTTTTTCCTTTTTAATTAAAAAATCAAACAAAATGTCACCATTTCAAAAGTCAATAGGAATGTGGGTTATAGCACTGAGATGAAATGATCCCTTTTCCTCCACTCAGCTGTGTTCCTCTGTTTGCAATGAGTAACAAGCCTTTTTTTAGCCTGTCTCACAAATGCACTCTTGCAGATTCACTTGCAGTTCTAATCCCTTATGAGAAATAAGCTCCTCAGTTCCAAATGAGTTCCAATAATAGATGTTTTCAGACAGCAGGCTTGGGAAGCCAGTTTGGTTAATCATGGCTATCTAGTTTGTCTATGAATCAGTACTTCTTGCTACACCTGAATGCTACATGGTCAAATTGTTTCTCAGCCAAAAGAACATAAACAAGCAGTAGTTTTGTCATCCTCTACATGAACTATGTACTGATGTCGTGGAGTTACAGGAAAACAGCTTCACACAAATAACAAATGTGGACAAACTTCAATTCACAACCAAATTCTATGGCCAAAACTGACATAAAAGATGTATCCACGGTGCTGGTCCAATGAACTCCCAGGAAGGAAGGCCCAAACACACACGGACACCTCCCATTCAAGAGCAGCCAAAGGGCAAAGAATCCCTCAGGGGTATCCAGCAGAAAAACAATCACTCACCAGAGGCAGAGAGAGGGCTGAGGGCCCTGGCTCCCAGGCAGTCCTGTGGATGCTGCCCCACTCCCCAGGGGACACTGCCTGCTCAGGAGAACAATCTTGGCTTCCGTCAGATTCTCTGCTTTGAAGGTTGAGCTCTGTCCAAGGTTAAGGCATCTCAGCACTGGTGATTGGACTCAGGCTGTTATAAGCTCCATGATTCATCCCATCTTATGTTATTGCCATGCTCTGTGGAGAAAATGTGCCAAGAATTTTGTGTGCTTTGCTGTCCATGCCCGGTGCACTGTGAGCTTTAGGAGTCCTTCTGGCATCTTGCATCCCACGGGATCGTGCACCACACAGCAGTTGGGAATGAGCACCCTCCATGGGGTATGTCCTGCTAAGATCAGTCACTGCAGCATGATCTGTCATGTTAGTAACACTTCCTTTAGTCTGTGCCCAGACTGCTGCAGCCACTTGTTTATTCTTTCTTTTTCTCCATTTAATTTTTGTTTTATGGCTTGCTTCTACTGAGATTTCATGTTCTTTCAGTTGGGTTTTGTTTAGCAGCTCAAAATTGCAGGGCCAGCAATGCCTGGAGTTACCTGAGAGCAAGATTTCTCCTTCTAAAGAGAAATAAGCAGCACCTATATTCTATCTATTCACTTTCTTAATTGTTTTCTAGATCAAAATCTGTGCATCTAAAGGTGACTGAATGACTTAATGTGTGAATGTGCAGTTGTTTCCTCTCACTCTGCTGCTGTTCTTACTAAATAGAGCACTCTTTCCTTGCTGGAATTTGAGAATCTAAGTTACAGCTTTTTCAACATGACCAGAACTTGATTCACTCAGATGCAGTTTCACAGGCTGGGCTAGAATCACTCATCTGATCCACCCAGTGCAGGTGTATTCTGTCAGTGGGGACTGCGTGCAGAATCTCATTCCCTGTCTGGTTTTGTTATTATTATCTATCTCCCTGGGTCTTGCATCACAGATGGAACCTTGCACTTGCAGAAAAAGCAGAATTCATCTTTTTCTAGAGCAACTGATGTACAGGCCCTCATCTCGAAGAACCAGCTTTGTACTGAAGGCTGAGAACTTCGAACCAAGGCATTTCATGCTTGAGGCTACTTTGTGCTTCCAAATCAGTGCCTGAAGAGCTGTTAAGCTGCACTTCTGGGGGAAGCAACAAGGAGAGGGAGAGCTCTAGGGAGATGTGAGATCTTGTCAAAATTCCATTTTTACAGGTCATTCTCTGGTCAGAACATTGTTGCACCATCAGAGCACGCCCCTGTGTTCCAGTGAAGGCTCCTGTGTAATAGGTATGAACGTGCTGACACATTAACATTTGAAGTTAACATTAGGATAGTTTTCAAAGAAAAACAATTTCTTCTATTATTATATAAAATAACTCTAACAATTAATAATTTGGATTTTGTTGGATATGTTATCGCTCTTGAAGAAGCCAAAGAGATTTTGTGGTAGAAATGTTTTCTTCCAAGTATTGTGTTGTTTTTAGGGCTGGTATAAAGACTGCCCTTCATGATCTGTACAATAACATTTATCATCAGCTTCAAATAAGTTTTGGCTGATTTTCTGGTTCATCTATCAAGAAAATATTAGTGTCATCTGTGTAGGGGGCTTAATGTAGTAGAAGTTTTCCAAGATGGATATAAGCTCTCTATAAAATAAAAATGTTAGCACAAATGAATAGAGGTGTTCAAAAGTTGATGAATTTTACCAGTTCTGTTATATTCATTGTCCAGCTCCATAAGAACTCTCCTGGAAATTGCAACTGGACACTGGTCCATGAGCTGTTTATCCCAGGGTGGGTTTCAGCATTTTCCCTCAAACTTTTTAATAGTGCCTTATAGACTCAGGAACCTGTTGGTTGTTAGTCTGATTTGGGATTACCTCTGTTTTCATTGAATTAATACCTAAAAAAAGTGAAGTTTCTGTACACACTCAAACAGCAACCCATAAAGGAAAAGGAAGGAAAATTCTAACAGTTTTATGCAGTTTATTATATCTGATAGTCCTTGGGAGAGGACTGAATAAATAATAGTAGACTGGATCACTTTGTAAACTACATTCAAGAAACTTTAAAATGATGAAATAAATCTCATTCTCTCAGGGTTGATGGTTTGTTTTTCCTTCTTGCCCTTGCAGAGGATTGCAAGTCATTTGCTAAGCACAGCACTAGAGTTATTCTGCAGATTACTTTACCCAAAACAAACAGGCTTTGTTCTTACCTTTCAAGTCTGCAATCTGGTAGGGTAGGTGTGCATGACAGATTCTTGATAAATAAATGCATAATAAAATGTGGCTAGACTTTATTTTTCCCCAATGCATTGTAATATCAAAAAGAGCTTGGCAGATACTTTACCTTTGCTGTGGCAGGTATGCACATAATTATTCCTCATCCTTGCAAACGTAAAAGAAAAAAGAAAAAACAAAAACAAAAACAAAAGCACTTTGTTGCTGGTCAGGATTAAAATGGAAGCTTACCGTTTGGTGGTGACATGAAGAAAGGAATTAACTTTGGTGATATGAATTCCCTTGCTTAGCTATTCTACACATTTTATTCACTCAAATTCTTTAACTGTTTTGAAAATAAAATGCAAGAAGACAGGATTTTTTTTGAAGCTTCCATAGCTCTCATTACTTTCTAGCGACCTTTCATACAAGAACTGTATCCCATTCTTTTTCCTACTTCTGCTTCTGTAATGGCAACTGTCACACAGAGAAATATCCATATTGTTGTTTCTTTAGAATTATGCATGAATAAAATTTAAAGACTTATTTCAAGGACTGAACAGATTGTTAAAAACAGGAGAGGGTGAGATGGGAATTGCAAAGCCACTGGGTAAATTAGAGTGGAAACTACTGGATGATGAAGTTATACAGAAGAAAAAGGCAGGAGGACAGAAAGGAGAAATGATGGTCAGATAATGGAGGGGTAAAATCACAGCAGAGCCTCTACTGACAGAATGGCTGCATGAATGGATACATTTTAGTAAGCAGCAGCCTTGGCCAGGGTTAAAAATCAGGTGTAAATTAGCAGAAAAATATTTTGTGGTCTGTATGACTTACTGGGCTCTTAGTTCAATTCAGGTTACTTCACCTTTCTTTGTCCTTCATTTTAATTCTCCATTTTAATCTCAGATGCTCTTTAATCAGATGCTTTTCTTTCTGATCTTGCTTTATCCCAACACCTTCACCAACTCAACTAGAATCCCCTTGTCTATACTGTTTTGGTTTGGGTTTTTAACTCTAAAAAAAAAACCTGGTGCCATTTTATTCATGATTTCACTTTGTAATTTCAGGGGACTTCTCTTTCTTTCTACTGCAGAAAAAATTCATTTTCTTCTAGTAATAGTGAGAATAACTTGACTTTGTATAAATCAAAGCAGGCCTATGATATAATAAAGGAATCCAGAAAATGGTGTTATCAAATATGAAAATCCAGAGTTTAAATTATAAGTAGTTTTATATTGTCAATAGTGAAACTCTTAACTTTCATAAATGAAAGCCATACTCTCTAATACAAGTGTCCTTTTCATAAGCAAATTACTACTGATATGCAGTTACTCTATTAAATGGTTTGCTTTAGTTCAGACTTCGTCTTTTATGGCAAATTATTTTTCTAAGAGACCAAAACTACTTCATTAGCTTCCCAAAATATGAGGCAATTATTAATTAGATACATCTTTTTTTCCTTACCAATAAATAATCTAATGCACGTTTGGTTGCAGCAAAGTCTCAGCTATGCAGTAAAATCTTCTAGCCTTGACTTCAGAAATTAGTTTTCTGTACAGAAAAGCATTCCTGGGAACTGCTGAGCAATTGTGACCTCTGCTGGAAGCCTTAAAATGGCTTCTGATAGATAACAACCACTGGAAATCATCATTTCTGTTCCTTTAGGTACTAAAGGAGTCTGCAGCATGCTGGGAGCTGTACAGACGGATTAAGGGATTGCACCTAGTTTGAGGAGTTTACAGGATAAATAGAAAAGGAACATACAACATAAAAAGAAAATATTAATGAAATCAAAGAGGTCATCAGTGGCAGTGGCTCTTAAACTGCATGTGCTGCCTTTGAAATGTATAAGATACTGAGAAGCATTCACCGTGCTTGTGGTTATGGTTATAAGTGTCCTGATAAGCCAAATACTCCAAATTCCTTGTTTGAAGCAATATTCCTTATCATTATATGGCCTGGGTTGGTGCTAAATTGTATCCCCATTTGTCTGTTTAGCTCAGAAATAAGTTTTGTACCTTTCAAACTGGATCTGAGAGTGAAGGAGAAGTAGTGCAATGGCTGAGGCAGTTGTTTTCTAAACACAAAGATCAGAGTTTTCAGCTTTCCCTCACACACGGCCTGTGCTGGCTGCAGTGTGGACGGTGGCACAGAGCTCTCCTTTGCTTTTTGTCAGTTTTTGGCTAAGGCACAGAAGTTCTCCACACTGTTTGTTTTTTTTCCCTTTTCCTTGGCACTGTTTGACCCTGCTCTGGTTAAACACCCAAAGGGCCCCAGGAGCTCCCACCTGTGTCCCACCGGGCCTGGCCTGGGCCCGGCCTTTGCCAGCCCTGAGGGAGCGACAGCAACTGAGCCGAGCTCCAGCCACGGGAGAGACTTTCTGAATTTGGCATCTCTGGGGGCACACTGAGGGTTTGCTGTTCAGTGCTGTTCATTTGTTGTGCTGGGGAGTGCTTTGCTTGTTAAATAAACAACTTTTTTCCACTTTCTTCCAAGGAAATTTTCTTTTTCTGACCCAAACCAGCTGTGGGGAGGGGCAGTTCGGATTTGCTTTCTAGAGGGACTCCATCCGTAACTTTCTTCCAAAATTTCCCTTAAACCAGGACAAATACAACAGTGAAACAGGGTTAAATTTTGGTTGAGGAAGAAATTCAGTACTGAGTTCCTGCTGGGAAAAAAAAATATGACATTCACACGTGTATGACAGAGGGAGGCTTTAGTGGAAGAACAAAGAACTATATGTTCATTCATCTGAGATTGCCTTAAGCCACCATTCATAATTCCAGCCCAGACTAAACCTCAAGGTGCTCATAACCCCCGTGTTTTAAGTGATGCAAGACTGTGCATCAGCATGAAATGCACAATAAAACACAAATTTCATTTGTATTCTTGGAAAGAGATGTTTAAATTTGACAATTTATAGTGAAGAATGAACGGATTGTGGAGTTTTGAAAAATGCAAATGAATTTATGTCTTTTCTTAGAGTGGAGCATTTGCCATTCTGAACATATGGTTCATAAAGGCTTCAGCAGCTGTTAACTGTGGTTAAAAACAGGGTTGTGGGAATTCTAAAAAGCAATGCAGTAAGGTCAGAGCTCTTTGATGTCAGAAGGCCCTGAAGCCAAGGATTCCTTCCCCGTGCATCCCTGCGTTCTGTGATGATCTGCACAATATTGCTATCTTTTAAAAAATATCTTTATATTCTGATTATGTCAAAATACAGGCATATCCATAAGAACCTCTTAGGTCCAAGTGTCATGCAATGAAAAATCGACCTGCATGAAACTCATTGGAAAATAGGATTAGTTTAGTACAAAGAGTAGCCCATTTACTGGATAATCAAATCTGATTGTCACACATGAAGGAACCAGTTTGCCATCCCAACTAAACCTTTAGGCATTCTTAGAATAAATGGGAAAACTTCCATTGCTCTTGGTCAAGTGACGAGTTTAGCCATAAATAGCTTAGAGTGTATAAATAGCTCTTGAAGAGAAGGGGAAAAGATGCAGGGAAGAGCTGAGACATGATTTCTGTCTACAGTGGGGAAAGAGCACTAAGAACCCTCTGCCCATTTCTTATCCTTCTAGCAAAGCAGTTGGGAAGGGTGTTGTCATTTAAAATTCCTGGAGAGGAAGAATATTCAGACAGGATTTAAAAGAATATTTACTGAGGACAGAAGCAAACTTGGAATGTTTCTCTTTTCCTCAAGAGAATAAGTCTTCAGGCAGTCCTTTTGATGAACTTAACTGAAATATAAATCAAACACCAAAATAACCACATCCTTTATTTCCTGTGGATTTTAACTTCTTATACATCCCTATTTATTTCAATATATCTGTTTAATCGTTCTTGGCCTTTGCAGGGACCTTCAAAGTGGATTTTTTTGTCAGAGCCGTTATCAGGCTTCAACAATATGCTTTGAATTATTCCCAATTCTTTCAGTGCAGTTGCAGAGCTAATATAAATCAAGTGATGAAACTCTGAATCAAGAGGAATGTTAGATTGTATTCTTGGCTTTTCGTTTGCAGATTCTAGAATATTATTTTGTTTTTAAAAGATTCTTAGATTTTCCTGGAGGGACATGGGGGAAGTAATATACTTGATGTCCTGGTGGAACAGCTGGAGCAGAATTCAGGAGAAAATAAGATATTTTTTCTTTACTTTGGTTTTAAAACAAGAAAAGTGTTTCATGAGTTAGTGTCTTACAGGGGCGAAGACAAGGAATTTTATACCTTTTGAGATTGAAATGAAGAACCAGCAACAAATAAAAGACAGCATAGCAAAAAGAATAATGTAATTTCAAAGCACATGTTAAGGTAAAATATTGATCCTTTTGAAATTACATCAGCATTCTTCTAGGGAATGAATAGAGAGGATATTAACCCTCATTTCCTCATTGCCAAACAGACAAGTAGAACGAGATTGGCCCAATATGATGAGATACCTACAATGGAAGAATAATCATATCAGGGTCCCTTTGGAATTACTAGGGAGAAAAAAAAAATTTCTTAACTCAGTCTTTGGATGGGTTCCTCTATTATTGAACCTAACGTGACTTCATGCCCACCCAGAGACCATTTAACAGGCATGTTTGAATTAGAGGAAATCTGACTCAAAAATTGTAAACAGAGGATGCTCCTGGAAGTTTCAAGGCAGGACAGTGCTATATTTTATTGAGACTGTGAAGAACTAAAATATGAAAATATGAAATATGAATTGAAAATATGAGGAGTCATGTTTCTGATGACTATAGGGTGTAGAGTCCAAAAGGGGTCATAGGTTAGATTTTGCCACAAGCTGTAAAAAATGAACTTGCAGGTGAGCAACTGAATTGTGATTATTCTCTAAAGATGCAATCCCAAAATGTGAACAGCTGTACTCATTTCAATCCGAGAAACTGCAGTCTGTATAAAGTCTGTGAAGACCTAAATATTCAAAGTATATATTGTGCACTATGGTACCATTTTGAGATGGTGGGAGTGAAATATTCATAATTGAGAAAGCTTTGCCTAATATGAGAACAAGACAAATTATGACTGTCAATCACACAACAGGTATTTAAATCCTAAGCAGGTGAGAATGCAAGGTGGAAGGAAATTAATTTCTCAGCTTGTGGGTGCCTTGCTTGAAGCTGAGTGTTGCAGGCAGTAAGAACAGACTTACCTAAGTAATATTTTATACATGATACTGCTGTCCCTAGTTCCTGCAGGCTCTTGGTTACATTGGTATTCCAAGTCCTCTGCACTTCCTTTGTGAAGGAGGTGCTAACTTCGGCAACTGCAGTTTCCCGGCTCTAAGACGAAAGAAAAGCTTTTCATTTGTTGTGTTTCTGCTGCTGGAGAGCCAGCAGAGGGAGCTTAAGTAGCAAACCCACTTCCCCGGGCGTATTAATAATTCAAAGGTACATAAACAAATAAAAAAGTCTGCCATGATAGCCTATTCCCTGCAGGAAATGGGGGGGGAAAGAAAATCAGTAGCTCTTGAATGGAAAATGGTAAAATCAGTAGGGAAAGGAAACTTTTCTAGTAAACAAGAATGCACTAAAATTAACATTAAAAAAACAGTGGTTTAAAACCTATAAATCTCTGTTAGATTTACAGACAATAAATGGTATTGCTATGTTCTTAAACTTTTATCCATATCCAATAAATTTAGTTAGTCTTGTTCACTTTTGTTTTTTTCTGAATGGTCAGAGTTTGTGTTGTCTTGACTTTTCCCTTTACACACCATTGTCTTACAGATGCTGTGACTTTAGGAAAAATAGTTGGGATAGATTTGCACTGTGCTTTCTAACACAGTAGAATAATGTCCAAAAGATTCCTGAGTCCTTTTATCTCTTTACCTGTCTCAGTAGGACAATCAAGTTGGTAGAAAGTAAGCAATAAACAAACAGGGAAACAATGTCCATCTCTTCAAGGAGCTACATAAGACACCTCAGCTGGCTTTTTCAGCTGAGACAAGCTCCAGGATCACTCGACAGAGCAGTGACAGGGGAACTGCAGCTCCTGCTCAGCTCAGAAGCCTGAGGCACTTTGTTAGAATGTCATGAGCACCTTATTCCAAGTGTACAAATTTTGCCTCTGCTGGCATCTTTGAGGGACATAATTTTGGGAAAACTATATCAAGGTCTGGAAAAGACATGAAAAAGAATCATAAGTGTGTTCTCAGGAGTTTTTTTCTCTCCTTGTTTTGAAATATATATATTTTTGTGCTCAATATAGAAGGGTTGGGGTTTTAATGAAATTATATCAAAAATTAGTGGCTAGAAAGATTGGCTAGTATTGAATAAGAATTTTCTAATAACAACTTTGCTGACTAGAGCCCAATATTGATTGTGTAGCTTGTAGCAGAGCTGTCCACAGGGCACATTGTAAAATTATATCCTCTCAGTTTCTTTCACTTGGGTATATTAGAGAGCAGCTGCTGAAACAAGTGTCAGTGATCTATAGACTTGCTGAATGTACAGTTGATTTCCAGCTACACACACATTTATTTCACATTGCTACTTCTACGTGCCAAGTTTGGGCGTGCTCGCCTTGAAAATGCAAGACTTTCAAGTTATGCACACTGTTCTGATTTGCTTTTCATCTCCATAAATAAAACTGGTTTATGGCTTTGACAGCAGGAAAGCAGACCCCTAAATAAAAAAATTCTGAGTTCCTTTCTTCTTCTTGTGGGTCAATACAGCACTTGGCTGCCTGCCTCTTTGCAGCCAAGCAATCAATCCCCTTCAGAAAAGACCTAGACCAATTTCACACTTGCTGTGTACTTCATAATTGACTCAGTTGATTCCAGTGTCAAAATTATTTATTTTGCCATGATTATAATCCAGTAGTCCTAAAGTGTCACCTTGTGGCTTTTACTGGTTATGATTTTATGTCTTCAAGATAAAACATACTTAAGCATCAAATATAGAAAATCTGTAAGTTCACCTCTGGGTATTGATAAAATTAATTTGTGGAGTCAATATTATTTTATTTTAACTGAGATTGCATTATTGGGGTTTACTTTTGAAATCACTGGTGATAGGTAAAAGCAAAAATATACTAAGTAGTTCATAATCTATTTGGAAGCTATTGATAGATTTTTTACAGTTAAATGCAAATGACTTTAGGCTGTATGAAAAAACAAAATGCAACAATCATTAGATATTTAAAATGCTGACTGCTGAGTAATAAACCTAATTTTCACACTAGAATGAAACAAACAGAAATGTTTATTTTGAATGGAAAATGCATGTGTTCCCTGACTGTTTTGTTGGTGGGTTGGGTCAGAGACACAGATACCAAATTAAGGAACAGTGGCACTTACTGTAATGTAGAACTGCAAAGAATCACAAAAGGAGAAGCTAAGCAAGGCACCTAACCATGAGCAAAGAATTGCAAAGGGATAAGCTAAGCAAAGAATGCCTGCAGTGATTAGGAAAGATCCATCACCAGTTACTTCAGTAAAGAGAAATCATCCAAGTCCAAGAGACATCAGCTGTGGAGAGGAGCTGTCACAGGCAAGGACAGGAGAACCACACCAGTGGCTGGGAACCCCTGCACTGCCCCCAGCTTTGCAGGCCACGAGGCTCCCCACTTTGCTGTGACAGTGGCCCAGCTTTTACACTGCTAAACAAAAAAGCTGACACCATTTCTAATTTCATTTTCATGCTAACTTTCTCCCAAAGCCTGGCCAGGGCTCAAGGAGGATCCAAGGGAGTTGTCTTTGACCCTACATCCCCTAATTAGACCAGATGTGGCCTTATCCTGTTTCTAGATACAGAAAGGTGAACACATTTTGCCAATAAATGAACACATATAACAATACTTTGTTAATGAGAACTGAATACATAACATTTTGCTGGAAGGTTCATCCAGAGGTCAGCTTTGGCTCGGGCCTGTTGTTCAGGCCTTGGTACTTCACTGACCCAGAACTCATGGCACAAAGGGCAGTGGAATTAATGCATAGACAAGATGATCTTTCTGAGATGAGAGTTGCTAATGAAAAATATTCCTGTTGTTTCCAGCTCATTTGTGTGTAATATTTTATACTGCATAACATGTCTTTAAAATAGATTTTTGAGTTATAAGTTGTAAATGAGCTAGAACAGATACCCACTTTAGTGATAACTTCCAATGTTTCTGAAGTACTGCTGAGGTAAATTAGATATTGATTTCTGACAAAATGGAAGATTTGTCCCAAGGCTGAATTTTGAACCTTACATATTAAATAAGAATTTGATAGCTGATACTAAAACTTATTGTTCTATTTGATATATCCAGAGCCCTAAATTGAAAGTTGCCACAACATAAATGCTCAGTCTAAAAGCAAACAAAAACAACAACAGCAAACTCTCCTCCCAGTCAGCCCTGCCCTGCTGGAGCCTTGACTCTGAAGTGTTTCCTTTTTTGCCAAATCATTTTCTCGGGGTGTCAGGTTATTTCTGCCAGAGCAGCAAATGAAAGGCAGCTGTGACTGGCACTGTCTGTGTCCACACACACCCAGGTGATTCCTCATGGCTGGCACTGAGAGCAGCAGACTGAATCCATTATTTCTGGACATCAGTTATCTGCAAACCTCACGCGTCAAACCAGGCTTGCTGAGAAAGCAAGAGATGTTTCAGAACCAAGAATTTCAAGAAAACAATTACTGACAGTTTAGCACAAACAATTTAAAAATTAAATAGGTAGCAAAAAATGTATCTTTTTCTTCACTGTTTAGTATTTAACTTCTCTTTTAACATCAAAGCTACAAACCCTGTGTCAGAATATGTGATGAGATTCTGCTGAAAGTCACTAGCAATGGTATAACAATACTAAAATTATTTATGTCAAGCGACATAAAGTTAAATGAGCTAGACCTTGGGTTCAAAGAGAAGATGAGGTTTTATGTAAATTAAAACAGATTTTTACTGGCCACTAATCAAGTGTTTATCTGTTTCCATTAAAACTACATTGAGTTTAATCAGTATGCCTTCTAATGCATGCATTTCTCCCTAAATAAGGAGCATATTTGTCATGAATATTTAAATTGGATTTTAAGTCCATGAAAGTTTAATTTAAATAAAAAGTGAGGTGGTTTTCTCAGGGTTGAAACTTAGCATCCTCAGATCCTATTCAAAAGTTGTAAACAAATTTTCAAATTAATGGTCTCTAAAGACTTCTTAGCATTTAGGATTAATTGCAAAAGGCTTAAATGTAACTACAGCACATAAATATAAAGGTTTTGTTTTGTAACTAAAGAGAACCATTAAAGAATAATTCAAAAATGGGCAGAATACAAAGGATCTTAAATATAAAACATGGAGATAAAGCTTCACCTTATTCAAATCTCTGTGGGAAAAGTGGCCTGTGTATGTTGATTTCTATGATTATATACTGTATGTACGTAAACAGAAGTGAAGCATTTCATGCTGTAGAGATAAAGCAGAATACAAGGAAGCAGTGTTATAAATAAGAAGCTTGACTTGGCCAATATTCAAGCAGCTATTAATTTATTATTTAATGTGGTAAAGCATGAGCAAACA